>PVKH010048711.1:0-10173 GCA_004027955.1 Chaetophractus vellerosus | reverse complement strand
GTGGGAGGGAGAGGCGATCAAGGTCCCTGCGGACAATATTATGACATAGGGCTGGAGAGTTGATATACCCCTGAGGCAGGACAGTGAAAGTAAACTGCTGGCCTTGCCAGCTGAAAGCAAACTGTTTCTGGTGGTCCTTACTAATGGCAATGGAGAAAAAAGCATTTGCCAGATCAACAGCTGCATACCAGGTACCAGGAGAAGTGTTGATTTGCTCTTGCAATGACATCACATCTGGGACAGCAGCTGCAATTGGAGTCACCACCTGGTTAAGTTTACAATAATCTACTGTTTCTGTGTTACTCGTTTCTGTAGGTGAACGAGGTCTGTTAATGATGAAGATAGTGTGGGTGTCTGCCATTACTGGCTGGCAAGATTCCAGAAGCTTTGGCAGTTCTTAGAATAACTGAAGGGACTGTCCATTTAGTGGGGGCAGGCTTTAATACTCCCTATGGCCTCCAGGAACAAAGTTAGAGAAATTTACCTCAAATACTGGATCATTGATGCCTGGAACCCAGTTCCCTCATTGCTCAGATTCTGGTCTTCAGGGCCCTTGCCCCACTTCAGTCGATTCCCCACCTGGTTCTGTAAGCAGAACGCTCTGGGTTCTGGGCTTCTAGGTTCTTGGCTTATGTCACATAAAAGAATTTAAGGACATGCCATAGGGTAGGCAAGGGAGTAAAGAGTGTATTAAGAAAGAAGAAAAGGGCTCTCTCTGCCTGGAAGAGCCCGCACCAAATCTCGATGCGAATTTCTATCTTTCTCTCCCATTTCTCAGCAAGCTCTGTTCTTTCCCCCATTTCCTAAATAAATTCTTTTTACTGGCCTGAAAAAAAAAAGAAAAAGATGCAAGAAAAGGGTACACAATCTGAGACATAGATTGCAGGCGTGCTGCAGGGTGAGCTATGCACCTGGGGCCCCAGGTTAGGCTGCCTTTTTAAGACCTTCACTCCTCCCCTTTCCTAAAATCACAGAGGGGCCCCAGCTGTTTGCTGTTCTGATTGGTTGCCTCACCTGTTAGCTCTCAGGAGGCTAATGGGGAGGCCTGTTGTTTGGAGGTATCTAGGCTTTTCTTTGACCCTGGAAAGAGTTCCAAATGGGATCTCATGACCAGGGTCTCACAGGGTTTTCTTAGTAGCAGGGAGTTTCTGGGCAGGGTCTTATGACCATGTTCTCTGTCGGCCATGTTCTCTGCTGGGTCTCAGTTGTCTTCCCTCTTTTCCTATACTAACCTGCCTCAGTTTAGAGAGATCTGTTAAAATATAAGCCAGACCATGTCACTCCTCTGCTTAAAACCTTCCAATGGGTTCCCATTTTATCACAAGTAAAATGCAAAGTCTTTAAAATGGCCTAAGAGACCTGACACCATCTGGCCTCCCCCACCTCTCTGTTAGCCTGTCCTGCGCCAGTCCTGCTGGCCTCCTAGCTGTTCCTGGAACATGGCAGGCCCACGCTCTCCTCAGGGTCTGTGATATTTTGAAGGTGGATAGACTCCAGATGATTATGTTCTTAAAGTTAATCCATTCCTGTGGGTGTGGACCTATTGCAGGTGGGACTTTTTGATTAGGTTACTTGAGTTGAGGCTTGGCCCAGGGTGGGTCTTAATCCTCTTACTGGAGTCCTTTATAAACAGAATGAATACAGAGACAGACAGACAGAAAAAGCCACAGAAGCCAAAAGCTTGAAAGCATCGAGACCCAGAAGAGAAGGGAGAGACCAGCAGATGCTGCCATGTGCCTTGCCATGTGACAGAGGAGTCTAGGATCACCAGCAGCAGGCCTTCAGGGAGAAAGCGTCACCTGTGGTGCCTTGATTTGGATATTTTCATCTCAGAACTGAAAGCTTGTAAACTAATGGATTCTCCTTGTTAAAAGCCAGCCCATTTCTAGTATATTGCATTTTGGCAGACTAGCAAACTAAAAGAGGGGCTTTACATGGTCTCCTCACACTCCCTGGAGCCACTCCCTCCCCCAAATTCCATGGGGCTCTTTCCTCCCTTCACAAGAGTACAAGCCCTGAGGCCCATTTAGCCTCAGAACCCAGGAGGATGGATCCTCAGCACCCTCCTCCCTTAGGGTCCTAAAACGCGGGCCCCCAGTCACCTCTTCCCTATGATGCAGGAGTCTGGGCCACCTGACCCCTCCCCCCTCAGACCCGGAGTCTGGGCTCCCAGCCTGCTCTTTCTTTCTAAGGGACCAAAGTCTGGGGAGATTGGAAAGGTGGACAGGCTCTGTTGTGTGCAGCCTCCCCCACCACCTCCTGGCCATCTCCCCTGTGAAGGCATTAAGAAATAGTCGAGATGGCGTCAGAGTAGCTCAGGGCACAGCTCTCTTGCAAAATAGGGGGAAAGGCAAAGAGGTCATCTGAGAGAGCTTCTTTGGTGTCACTGCAGGCCAGGAGAGTGCCATGTGCATCATCCAGAGGGACTGGAAATGGAGAGAGAGAGATCAAAGGGAAACTGTGAGTTGCTACCCCCACGGCTGGGAACACTGCCCATCCCCCACCCCTCAAGGGCAACAGCCTAAGTAAAACTTGCAACTGAGCTGCCAACAGAGAGGAGAGAGGACAGACTCTTCCCTGGGAAGAGAGAGGGCACGGCAGAGGGCTGAGTGTGGTTTGTCTTCGGTGAATGTAACTACCATATTTCACTGGTTCAGAAGAGTTAGTGGAAACTGAAGGATTCATCTCCCATGGTAGGAGCAACCTTTGCTGGCCAGCCAGTAAAGTGAAGGAAGATGGGCTGGTCTCTCCCAATTCTTTCCCTGGCATGGTAGACCTGGCTGGGCCGCATTAGTGGCTCCCTGTCCTTGTTTTGAATACTTAAACAGGGCAATATTAAAGTTTCAGAAAAAAAATTAAACTAAAAATCAGAGAAGAGCTGTGAAATAAAACCACTAGGGGGGGACAGATGTGGCTCAAATGGTTGGGCATCCATCTCCCATATGGAGGGACCTGGGTTCGATCCCCAGGACCTCCCGGTGGGGGGGGGGGGTGAACACTAGGCAGGAGAGAGAAATTGAGCAACAGAGAAAAATCACCAACATAAAAAGATGCCTAGGTATCAACAAATGATAACAACCCATGCTAAGAAACAGGAAGATGTGGCCCAGAGGAACAAACCAAGAAACTAGATGAGACTCAGGATTTAAGACAACTAATAAATGATGTTCACACAAACCTCCTTAATCAATTTAAGGAGATGAAGGACAATAGGACTAAAGAGATAAAGAATATTAGGATGACACTGGGTGAGCATAAAGAACAATTTGCTGAATCTCAACAGAGTTGCAACACCTACTCTACAGTTCATTGGACTCACAGGACAACTAACAAGGAGATGATGATGGACAATGACCATCCCAAGGAACAGAGAGAGTCTGCAACTATAAGCAAGATAGTCCCATTCATCTGCCCCACGGGATCTAAGCCCCCTCTCAATTAGAGATGGAGTGGACAACACCATCCCAGAATCCTCAGGATTGGGGAATGAACGATGGACTAGAGTAGACTTACTGGTATTCTAGTATAGACTTATTGTGATTCTAGCAATAAAAGAACTTTTATCATTGATGTGGAGGCAATGGCCACTAGAAGTTCTGAGAGGAGGGAGAGGGAAAACAGGTGTAATATGGGGACATTTTTGGGACTTGGGAACTGTCCTGAATGACATTGCAATGACAGATACAGACCATTATATATCTGGTCATAACTTAGAAAATTGTGCAGAAGAGAGTGTAAACTACAATGTAAACTATAATCCACGTTTAGTGGCAAAGCTCCAAAATGTGTTCACCAATTGTAACAAATGTACCACACTAATGAAGGATGTTGTTAATGTGGGAAAATGTGGGAAGGGTTGGGAACGGGGCATATGGGAATCACCTATATTTTTTATGTAACATTTATGTAATCTAAGTATCTTTGAAAAAAATAAAAAACTATATTTTAAAAAAGAACAATTTGAAAGCTGCAAAAAAGTAACAGGACTCATTAAATTAAAGACACAATGAATGAGATTCAAAATACATTAGAGTCATATAACAGCAGATTTGAAATGTTAGAAGAATGAATAAGTGAACTCAAAGACAGAACATTTGAACTTGAAAAGATAGGAGAACAGACAGAGAAAAGAATGCAAAAGCTTGAACAGGGTCTCAGGGAATTGAATGGCAACACAAAATGCACAAACATACATGTATTAGGTGTCCCAGAAGGAGAAGAATATGAAAAGGGGGTAGAAAGAATATTTGAGGAAATACTGATTGAAACATTTTCCAACCCTTTTTTTTTTTTTTTTTTTTTTTTTTTTTTACCGGGAGGTCCCGGAGTTCTAATCCAGGTCCCTCCATATGGAAGACGGACGCCCTACCATTTGAGCTATATCCGTCCATCCCAACCCTTATGAAAGACATGAATGTGAATATTCAAGAAGGACAACATACCCCAAGCAGATTAAATCCTAATAGACCTACTCTGATACATCTATTCAGATTGTCAAAGACCAAAGGCAAAGAGAGGATTTTGAGAGTAGCAAGAGAAAAGCAATGAATTATTTACAAGGGAGCCTCAATAAGGCTAAGTGCCAAACTCTCATCAGCAACCGTGGAGGCAAGAAGAAAGTGGTACAATATATTTAAGATGTTGAAAGAGAAAAACTGCCATCCAAGAATGCTTTATCTGGCAAAACTATCCTTGAAATGAAGGTGAGTTTAAAGATTTTACAGACAAAAACTGAGAGTATGTTACCAAGACATCAAATCTACAAGAGTTATTAAAGGGTGTGTTACAGCTTGAAAGGAAAAAGACAAGGGCAAGAGGCTTGGAGAAACCTGTAAAAATGAGGAACATAAGTAAGAGAAATTGAAAGTGTTAAAAGACAGACAATAGTAATATATGACAAACAGAAAGCCAAGGGGTAAAATGGATGAAGTAAGTAATGCCTTTATGGTATTAATAGTAACACTGAGGGGCCGGCCATATAGCCCAGTGGATAGGGTGCCGGTATACCACATGAGAGGCCCCGGGTTCAGTTCCCGGGGACCTCTCCTAGCGGGCAGACCGCCTTGAGAAGGTCAAGTCGCCATGGGCGGGCCAGAGCCGCCGTGGGCAGGGCAAAAATCTGCCACGGACAGGGCAAAGCCGCCACGGGCAGGGCAGGTCATCCTCGAATGGAGCGCAGCCAGCCACCCGCGAACTGAAGCAGAACTGGCCGTGAATGGAAGCAGAAGCCACCCACAAGCAGGGAAAGCTGTGCCTGCGCAGTGACCGGCCTCGGTGCGTCGCCGCAATGGGGGGGAGGGGAGATATGTAATAAAATAAAAATAAATCTTTAAAAAGAAAAAAAAATAGTAACACTGAATGTTTCTGGACTGAACTCCCAATTAAAAGATGTAGACTGATAGAATGGATAAAAAACATGAGCCATCTATTTGTTGTCTACAAGAGACTCACTTTAGATAAAAGGACATAATCAGGCTGAAAGTGAAAGGTTGGGAAAAGATATTACATGCTAATAGCAATAAAAAAAAGAACGCATATAGTGATACTAATATCGGATAAAATAGATTTTAAATGAAAAACAGTTATAAGAGATGAAGCAGGTTACTATATATTAATAAAAAGGACAACTCACCAAGAAGAAATAACAGTAATAAATATTTATCCACCTAACATAGGTGCCCCAAAATACATGAGTCACATACTGGCAAAACTACAATAATAGTTGGAGATTTTAACACTCCACTCTCAGCATTAGATTAAACAACTGAACAGAGAATAAATAAGGAAACAGAGAGCTTTAATAATAGGATAAATGAGCTAGACCTAATAGATATTTATAGAAATTTACAAACAGTGGGATATATATTCTTCTCAAATGCTTATGGATCTTTCTCTAAGATAGACCATATGTTGGGACATAAGTCAGATCTCAATAAATTTAAAGACATTAAAATTATACAAAACACTTTGGTCATAATGAAATAAAGTTGGAAATTAACAACAGGTTGAAAAAAGGAAAAGTTCACAAATATATGGAGATTAAACAATATACTCTTAAATAATCAGCGGGTCAAAGAAGAAATTGCAAGAGAAACCAGTAAATACCTCAAGACAAATGAAAACAAGAACACAACATACCAAATCTTATGGGATACAGCAAAGGCAGTGCTGAGGGGGAAATTCATAGCCTTCAATGCTTGTATCAAAAAAGAAGAAAAAGCTAAATAAAAGACCTAACTGCAGGGAGCAGATGTAGCTCAAGTGGTTGAGAGCCTGCTTCCCATGTATGAGATCCTGGGTTCAATCCCGGGTACCTCCTTAAAAAAAAAAAAACTAATTGCACACCTTGAAGAATTAGAAAAAGAACAGCAAACTAATCCCAAAGCAAGCAGAAAGAATGAAATAATAAAGATTAGATAAAAAATAAATGAGAATTTTAAAAAATAGAGAAAATCAACATAACTAAAAGTTTGTTCCTTGAGAAGCTCAACAAAATAGATAAACCCTTAGCTAGATTAACAAAGAAAAAAGAGAGAGAAGATGCAAATAAATAAAATCAGAAATGAGAAGGTGGCATTACTATTGACCCAGCAGAAATAAAAGAGATCATAAGAGGGTACTATGAACAGCTACAAGTGCTGGAGAGGATGTGGAAAAATAGGAACACTCCTTCACTGTTGATGGGAGTATCAAATGATACAGAACTCTGTAGAAGACGATCTGGCGGTTCCTCAAGAAACTAAATATAGAACTGCCATATGATCCAGCAATCCCGGGTCTAGGAATATATTCAGAACTAAATGCAAGGACACAAACAGATATTTGCACATCAGTGTTCATAGCAGCATTATTCACAATTGCTAAAAGATGGAAACAACCTAAGTGTCCGTGAAATGATGAAATAAACAAGATGTGGTATATTCATATGATGGAATGCTATTCAGCTGTTAGAAGAAATCAATTGGGGAAGCACATGACAACATGGAGGAACCTTGAGAATATTATGCTGAGTGAAATAAGCCAGGCATAAATATTGTATGGTCTCACTGACATGAACTAAATACGATGAGTAGACTTAAGGAGTTGGACTATGACGTATAGGTTGGTGGGAGATGGAATGTAGGATAAGGGGAAGAAGATGCTGGACATATGTAGAATGCTTAATAAGGTCAAACGTAGTAATGGTTGGACTTGATGGGAACACCTTATATGAATGTAACAAACTGTTGATTTTTGGGCACGAATGTGGCTGTAATGAGTAGTCTAGGGAGATTGTGAGTTGGAGGACAGCTGGAGGAGAATATTGGGAATGTATAATGTTACAGTTTGATGTAATTATGAATTCCAAAAATCCATATTGAATCATGCTTGTAAACTTATCTGTTCATCTGGGCAAGATTGGGTTATGATTAGGGCGTTAACTGGGCCACGTCAGTAGGGCGTTGAGCCCCGCCCCTCGGTGGGTGTGGTGTCTCAAGTGTAAAAAGCAAGGCAGCAGATTTGAGAAGCAGATTTTTGAGATGCAGTTCTGATGTTGGAGAGGGCCATTCACCTGATAGTCTACAGCTGACCTTGTGGAAGGAGCACTAAGCCCGGAGAGAAACGCAGCCCCAGCAGGAGAGGAACCCAAAGACCTGAGCCCTAGCAGACTTTGGCAGCCATCTTGCTCCAACACGTGGTCTTTGGTGAGGGAAGAAACTTATGCTTTGTGGCCTGGTAACTGTAAGCTTCTACTCTAAATAAATACCCTTTATAAAGACCAATCAATTATTGGTATATTTTGCAAAGGCACTTCTTTGGCTGACTAATACAAATAACAATAATTTGAGCAGTAGATGAGGATTATGTTTGATAGTATAAATTCAGGAAAGTTCTACTACAGGGTATTAAGAGTGTGGTGATACATGGGAAAAATATAACTAGTGTAATTTAGGGACTATATTTAGCAACAACATTACAATGTTTCTGTAGCAAAAGCAAAGAAGGTACTATATTAATGCTAAAGGTAAGAAAAACTATATGAAGTCTGGTTCTCTGAGACATGGATATGATTCAGCACTTTTTCTCCATTTTTTTTTTTTTACTAAGGAAACCTTGACTACATATCATTTAACTAATCTGTGTTCATCTGTCTAACACTAAAGGAACAAATGAGTTAGTAGTTGGAATTCGAAGAGTTAAATGTGCCTGGAAAGAACTTTTTAGGAGTAATGTTTCCATAACTTGTTGAGCTGCATTTTTATGTTTGTTTGTTTGGTTTTTTTTAAATAAAATCATTGAAAAACAAAAACAAAAACATTGCATCAAGAGCTCTGGTGGCTCACCTCTGCAGCAGAAGGTATGGGTGGGAAATGCCGTAGTGGAATTTTGCTCCCTGATCTCAGTAGGAGAAAAACGGCATCCTGAGCAGCTAGGCAGTGACACAGAAGGTTCAGAGACAAAAGTATCCCCAGTCTCAACTAAGCCACAGAACAAAAACGTAATCAGAGTGTTTTTGAAAGGCTGGGGTCCATGGTGAAGCTAAATGACCAGTGGGTCCCTAAAAAGGACACCAATGGGCAGTCTCCTGGGTGCTGCTTGATAAATGGGTGGAAATTTTTTACCTCTGATGGGAAGAAATCTAAATTCAGTCACTATGGTGGGATTTGTGTCCTGTTATCCAGTTCCCGGATGAAGCCAGTTCATGGTCTCGGAACCCCATGAATGAGGGGCAGAAAGGTCATGCGGTGCAGCCACAGGTGTAGTTAGTGGGGCCCTTTCTCTGGGGGAGTTGTGCACTGGTCAAAAGGCAACGCTCAGTCCTTCCAGAGATTGTTGGGATGATGGCTCAGGATAGAGGCTGATCTCTCAGAATCAGGTCCACCGAGAGATGGACTTTGGACCCAAGCTTTTTTCACAGTGGGTGTAGTGGGACCAGAGATTCTGTTCTTCTTTATGTATAATAGAAATGCATAAGTGACAAAATCCCTACATAGACTCCCTGGCCCATTATGGTAGGAAAGGCAAAAAGGTACCCAAGACACTGTCACCACCCTGCCAAGATAATAAACTAGAAGCAACAATGCACCCTGGGGGAATTTCAGAGATCAGTGGGAGCATCAAAGCTTACAGCCGCAAGGGCGTAGATGGCTTCCACATTTCCATTCACCTCACATGTTTGGTCAGTGCAAAAACAGGGGTCCACGGACCCCCAAGGGAGGTCCCCCAAGGGGTCCGTGAAAAGATTTCAGGGGGTCAGTGAGCTTGAATTGAAAAAAATCAACTTACCTTTATTTTCTCTGACCTCCAATGTTGAGTCGTAAAACTATCTGCGGCTACGTTCTGAGAAGAGGTCTGTGGTTTTCACCTAACTGGAAAAGGGATTTGTGGAACGAAAAAAGATTAAGAACCCCAGTCTAGAGAATGAAAGCAGGTTATTGCAAACTTAAGTGGCAATGACAATTGTGCTGCAGTTCTGGGTAGGGTTTCTTACAGATTCTACCTACACAGCTACTGATCTAACAAATGCATTTTCCATATTTATCCGCATAGGTAATCAGAAATAAGTGCATCCACGTTTCTGGGACAACAGTACGCCTTTGCTTTGTTGCCCTGCGTCTGGGTCAGCTCTCCTGCTTTCTATTATAGTATAGTCCTCGGGGAACCCCTGATCTCGTGCATGTAAAATATCACACTGGTCCACTCCATGGATGACCTTATGTTCATCTGACCCAGTGAGCAGGAAGCAGCAAGCATCCTCGATGACTTAGAAATAAGATGTGTCTGTGCCAGTGGGTGGAGACTGCAAGCATCCAGTCTCCTATCACATGGAGTAAAAGCTAGGGACCTACAGCTCTGGGACATGTCCCAGCATTCCTTCTAAACTGAAAAACAAGTTGCCATATCTTGCACTGCCCCCCTCTAAGCACGAGACAGGTCCCTTCGGACTTTGGAGGCAAAATATAGCCCATGTTGACCTGCTACTCAAACTCATTTGTCATGTCCCCGACAAGACTACCAATTGTGAGCGGACTCTAGAGCAAGAGAGGGCTCTGCAGAAGGTCCAGGCTGGAAATCCAATGGCCATGTGACCCAGCAGACCCAATGTTCCTGAAAGTTCCCGTGACATAAAGAGACAACAGGAGAACCACGGTGCAGAACCCCAGGGTTTGGGGGCAAATGCAGGACTTCTGC
>PVKH010048710.1:0-10151 GCA_004027955.1 Chaetophractus vellerosus | reverse complement strand
GCCCCCTCCCCCTTCCCCCTTCCCCTTCCCCTTCCCCTCCCCGCGCGCTCGCGCTCCCCGCGGCCCTCGGCGAGCAGCTTGGCTTCCCCCAGCGCTCCCCGGGCCCAAAGATATGGCAATGGTAGTTAGCAGCTGGCGAGATCCGCAGGACGACGTGGCCGGGGGCAACCCCGGCGGCCCCAACCCCGCATCGCAGGCGGCCCGCGGCGGCGGCGGCGGCGCTGGGGAGCAGCAGCAGCAGGCGGGCTCGGGCGCGCCGCACACGCCGCAGACCCCAGGCCAGCCCGGAGCTCCCGCCACCCCCGGCACGGCAGGGGACAAGGGCCAGGGCCCGCCCGGCTCGGGCCAGAGCCAGCAGCACATCGAGTGCGTGGTGTGCGGGGACAAGTCGAGCGGCAAGCACTACGGCCAATTCACCTGCGAGGGCTGCAAAAGTTTCTTCAAGAGGAGCGTCCGCAGGAACTTAACTTACACATGCCGTGCCAACAGGAACTGTCCCATCGACCAGCACCACCGCAACCAGTGCCAATACTGCCGCCTCAAGAAGTGCCTCAAAGTGGGCATGAGGCGGGAAGGTGAATATTTCTTCTCTGCTTCTCTCCCCGCGCTTCGTCCGCTTTCCCGGCCCACTTTCTCTCTCTCTCGTGGGGGTGGCTGCTGTGTGGAGCTGGGGCTCCAGTGGTCCTGGCTTGTCCCAGCTTCCCCTGTCCCCGCTGCCTTCCTCTCCTCGGCGTATCCGCCCCCCCCCTCCCCAAGCTCGCTGCCGCTGCCTCCCCCTCTGGGCCTGCGTTCCTCTCCCCAGCTCCCACCCCGCCCGCTGCCTGCTCGGGATTGTGTCCCTGGGATCGTGAGCTCGTGAGCTGTGGCTTAAAATCCCCTCCCTCCCTCTGTCTTGGATGTGCTCGGTGTGTGTCTCTTTCCCGCGTGTGCGTGAGGATGCTTGGGGCTATACTGGCATGAACGGGGGGGGGTGTGCTTATTTCCCCATAAAACTCCCTTTCTGTGTGTTTTTTTTTTCCATTCCACTTTTCCCTCCATCTCTTCATATCCTTTATTTAAAATGGGGGAGGGCTGGGAGCTGAAGTGTCCTGAACTGTAGATTCATTGCTGCCATCATCCTTTTGGAAGCTTAGCTAGGAAAAGAGGAATGAGATTTATTGCACTTGTAGGTCTAATTAGGGGGGGGGAGGGGGGTTTCTGGCCCTTTCACTGGCTCCCTGTCCCCTCCACGGAGCTGGGGGCCGCCTCCTCTGGAGCTGTGGCCTTGTTTTCACCCCTCTACTTTGAAAGGAAAGTTTGTGACTAAACCGTGCTTTCATAGTTGTGTCATTTTTTAAAAAGCATGATACCCGTTTTATTTCTTCATCAAACTCCACCCTCTGCTTAAATACTGCATACAATTTACAATTTACAACGCATTTACCGATCCTTCTGATTTGGCCGTAATGCATAGACTTGCAGCTGGCATGAGCTTACACATCATTTAATCCCTGTGTTGTATGCTTTTTTTAAAACACAACTTTTGATATTGATTTTAGATATGCTTCATGTTCATGTGGCAAGAGATGCAGCACTTTTCTTATAAATATATTTAGCCGTTTACAGTTAAAGTTTATCTCCCGACAATCGTTAAAGATGTCTTAAAGTCAAATTAGCAAACTAGTCAGTTTGCAGAATGTAGATTACTCCTTCTTATAATTGACTTTAAAATTATATTTTATATGCCATAAGAAAAGAAATTGAATTCTTTCAGATCTCAAGGAGCAGACAAATATGACGACTTCATTCCTAGCTCCAGGGAGATTTTGTAGGCATCTAAACAACAACAACTTTGAATTGTGCTCTCATTTAATTGAAAAATAATTGCCAAGTTCAAAACTATAATTAGAAAAAAGTATTCTAGCCGTTATATTTCAAGAGCTTAAATTGCACTTGGATTTGCATTAAAATTAGAATTAAGGCAAACTTAAGAAAATAGTGCACAACCTAAAGAAAGACAGCTACGTGTACATGGGTATATCTATATTAATTTGTTGGGGGAGAGTTCAGGAGCCCTAACTTTTCCTAAAGTTGCCTTTGTTTACATGGCAATTTAAAACGCTGGCACTGTTGAAGTAAAACATACACTTTGGGGAAAAAAAACTTTGGTCAGCTTTAAGAACTCAAAGCATGCTTACGTTTTGCATTCAGATGGTTAATGAATCCAGTGTTTTTGCAGTTGCAAGCTCGTGCATTCACTGGGCAAAAGCTGGCTGCAGGTTGCAGTGGCACCGCGCAGGACAGACTTAATTATATTTCCCACTTTTCCCAATAATGTTTGGCTACTGTAAGTTCAACTTTTTTTCTTGAAAATATTCAGTTTTCTGTTGCTTTTAACAGCGAGAACTTTGTGTGGGGCTATGTGGTGGAAGGGAGAGGGGAGGGGTACAGAATACTTGTTCTCTACTCAAAAGTTGTAAGTGGTTAGTAGGGTGTGTAACTTGTATCTATTTTAAGGATAATTCTGTAGCATTTTTAGAGAATATGGAAATATTTTAGGGGCAAAATGCTGCTTGCTTGAAAATAAGGAGGCCTCTAGGCATTTGCCTAGAATCACCACCTTTCTCCGGTTTCGCCTTTTTTAAAAAAAAAAAAAACAAAAAAAAAAACCAGATTTGTTTCAGACTGGAGGGATGAGTGGGGTTTCATTTTTCTGTGTGTTCCTTCTTGGTGGCGGAAGGGTTGGCACTTTCTTATCTTAGGAGCAGGGCTGGCCATGCCGGGGGCCCTGAAGTCAGGCCTGGTTCCGGCACGGTTGGGGTGGCCAGGGGTGCAGGCGATGGCAGGGCACGTCGGGCCGCGGAGCTGTAAGGCTTCTCCCCATATCTCCTCGCGATGTAGGAAGTGAATGAGATCCAGCGCGAGAGAGAAGGTGCGCGGGACGCGAGTGGCTGCAGGAAGAGGCTCCGCATTGTGTCGGGTGCGCTGCGGCACGGCGATGTTCGCAAGCTCCCTGGATGCACATTGCCTCTTTTCTCTCTTTCTTTTTGTCAGCGGTTCAGCGAGGAAGAATGCCTCCAACCCAGCCCAACCCAGGCCAGTACGCGCTCACCAACGGGGACCCCCTCAACGGCCACTGCTACCTGTCCGGCTACATCTCGCTGCTGCTGCGCGCCGAGCCCTACCCCACGTCGCGCTATGGCAGCCAGTGCATGCAGCCCAACAACATCATGGGCATCGAGAACATCTGCGAGCTGGCCGCGCGCCTGCTCTTCAGCGCCGTCGAGTGGGCCCGCAACATCCCCTTCTTCCCGGATCTGCAGATCACCGACCAGGTGTCCCTGCTGCGCCTCACCTGGAGCGAGTTGTTCGTGCTCAACGCGGCCCAGTGCTCCATGCCGCTGCACGTGGCGCCGCTGCTGGCCGCCGCCGGCCTGCACGCCTCGCCCATGTCCGCGGACCGCGTCGTGGCCTTCATGGACCACATCCGCATCTTCCAGGAGCAGGTGGAGAAGCTGAAGGCGCTGCACGTCGACTCGGCAGAGTACAGCTGCCTCAAAGCCATCGTACTGTTCACGTCAGGTGAGGCTGCGGTCGCGGGGAGGGCAGGCCGCGCGGGGAGCAAGCACAGGCTCCGCGTCGCCGGGGCCTGGTGTCCCGCGCCTCCAGAGCCGCCGCCGCCGCCGCTGCGCTCGGCCCGGCCTGCTCCAGCCCAGGGTCTGGCCCCAGCCCTGCGACCCCCGCGCGAGGACGCGGCCGGTGGCGCAGCTGCCATCTTGGGAGCGCGGCGGTGCGGGAGCCGAGGCGGCGCGGGTGCGGTCCGCAGTCGCCAGGCCTTAAGGCCTGGACCCCAGCGCGGGGCCGCGGCTGCGGCGGTTGCGTGTCTAGTGAGGGGGGAGGAGGAGGCGGTGCTGTGGATCCGTCTGGCTGCGCGTGTGTGCGGTGTGCGCGCGCGTGTGTGTGAGTGAGTGTATGTGAGAGAGCCAGAGGCTCAGCGTTTCTGGAGGAGGAGAGGGAAGGAAGAGAACGTGGGAATGTGGCTTTCTCCTCTGTGTGGCATGCTCCCTGGATGAGTTTCCCGACACACAGAGACACACCGAGAGAGGTGGAAAGAGAAGAACACGCCCAAATAAATCATAAATAATCACACTTTATTGCTGCCTGATTTTCCCTTATCGGAAACCATTCATGTTTGCAGTTGCTGAGGTTATTGAGGGTCGTAAAAACGGATTCGATCTAAACAAGAAAGATAAAGAAAAGGGAAAAAAAAACAAGGGAAAAAAAAAAAAAAGCAAAACTGGAAATCCTGCAAGTATGAGAGGACTCCTGGCCGGGATAAATCTCATGTCTATGTAAAACACACGAATATTGGAAATTTAACAGATTGCCTTTAAAATATCAAATTAAGTGTAGGCGGTGGTAACATGCATGTTAACAATTTCTCTTATGATAGATGGTTCAAATTAACTTCCAGGAAAGTGCATAAACGTTGCCTTTGAAGGGCTCTGGTCTGAACCTTTGAGCACACTGCCCGCCTTTTATTATTGTAACCTGCAAGAGGGAAACATATAAACACCAGGACAGCAGGTAATGGGGGGAAATATAAACAAAGCCAGAAAGGACGCTGGTGGGAAGCAGAGCTGCTCAGAGTCGGTCTTGGGCCCTGCCCACTCTGAGTAGGGTTAGCTGCAGTTTTATCATTATTGGCACAATTGTATTTAATTCCTCCATTCCGAGAATAAATAAACCATACCAATAAATCTGTTCTCAAATCAGGCCCTCCAAAGGTCAGTTTAAAACCATTCTTGAGCAGAGATGGCAAAACCCTTACCCAAGGCCCTGTTGAACAGTAAGCAGTGGTATAATCTATCAATATTTCTTGGCTTTCATGCATGAAGGATCGTATTTACATTGTATTAAAATGACTCTTAAATTTGCACAATATTGTAATGTAGTAAATGTAGTATTAATATCGATCTGAACAGCAGATAATTTATTTAGACAGGAGCATCTCATTTGTATGCAGGGTGGCCAGAGCCGTGGACTTGGACTGCCCCCCTTTTAGTTTCAGAGCAAATGCAGGTCTGCTAGTGGGAAAGGGAGTTATTCTTTGCAAGAGGATAAAGTGTGAACCTTAAAACAAATGGAAGATTTATTGAATAGCCTTCTCCGTGTTTGAATGCATTTTATCTTAATAAGACTTCTTGATGGAAATGTGTTTTTCAAAAGTGACAAAGAGCCTGGGAAGCAGCGACCAGGCTGCTTTAGCTCTGGCAGGCCTGGGGCCTGGCTCGCTCTCCACTACCCGGCTCCTTAGCCAAATTCATCAGGAAGCAGGCCAGTGTCAAGGAAGCTGGGGTTTTTTAATCTCATCCAGAGAGGTGTCTTTAAAGCAGAAATGTTCCTTGGAGCTGGACAGAAGTCTTCTTAAGAAATGTCTCCCTTCCCTTTTCCTTGTCCCCTCTAAGGTTCTTTGAACCCTCTTGACTTTTCTGATCTTATGCCCTTTCCCAGAGAAAGGCGAGGACTGTGGAGGCTGCAGGGAAGAGTATGGAATTATTCATGCTTTTCTGTTAACTTTCCATTCTAAAACACCCTTGTAAAAGGTGTTCCTTTAAAGAGTTGTCCCAAAGAACTTTCTTGGTTCTTTCAAGGTGCAATGCTATCTAGAAGTGAACGATAATACTATTTTGTTGGAAAACTGCAAGCAGAATATCTGAAAATGGAAATAGAGCTGTCAGTAGTAATTCATCCCCTCCCCCCATACAACACATCTCCACTTTTGCCTAAACTTGTTTTGATTGCTAGCCAGAAGGGAATTCATAGGAAGCCTCTTCAAAGCCATCCAACTTTTAAGCAAACTTTGAATGATGGAAAAGACGATTTTAGACATATTGTCCAACGTGGTTTGTTCCAGCTAAGTATTTGAAGCTGGCACGGGGGTCCCCCGTGGTGGTTTTCACATTTGGCCTCCGGATGGTATGTTCAATCCTTAATACTCTGGACTGCATCCAAGAACTAGGTCGTGACCCGAACTTACTTTTTAAAAAAATTCATTAATTCATACACTAAATATTCCCTCAAATAAATGAGACCTTCCCTGAAAGGAGCCTTCTAGTTAACATAAATACAATAAATCCATTTGCAGCACAATAATAACTTTGATTTCTAGTTATGGCAGCTGATTACATCTATATTTTCTGAACACTAAACTCTTCTGAATGCACAACATGAAATACAGTCTCTGCACTACAAAGGCTAAGCCGGGAGGGCCTGAGCAGTAATGGTTATTTATTTACATAATTTCTTTTCCATACACTGTAGAAGAAATATTGAAGGTTCCCACATTGACACTACTGTATAAAAAGTGAGACATGGATTTTGCACATTCTGCCTCCTTTTCTTATCTGGAATATAACTCATGGAGTATAAATATGCACTGCATTATAACCCCCCTGCTCACCTGGCTCTGCCACTGCTACCACCCGAATGACCTGAGAGCCCTGTACTGTCCAGAGTTGGGGGAATCCTGTTGCAGTGGGAGGGGACATGAATAATATAAAGAGTGGGAAGCCAGGCCTAAACAACAGCTCCTGCCGGAGGGAGGCCACAGGGCTGGCTGGCTGGTACCTGGCAGCCTGGCCCAGCTACAGGCATTCTATCTTGGAAGGAGGAAAGGAAATGGAAACAGCCAAGTCTGCCTTTCCTGGACTTCCCGCCCTTGGAGTATCCTAGCTAGGAGTCACTAATCGTAGTCACTAATCTTGCACTCTGGGGACCCTAATCGTAAATATCAGATACATATTGTACTGACCTGAAGAGGATGCCGGATGGGTCTTTTGAAAGAAAAAAAAAAAAAAGTCTGCTGGGATATCAGTGGGTCCTTTTCATATTGCATTGTCTGGGGCTGAAAAGGATCCTATGGCATAATGGCAGATAATGCGTGTAAAGCAAGATATATGTAAATATGGGTCTGCATGGTGGCCATTCAGCAGAGCCAGGTTAGCAGCGGGGCCCAAGGCAGACCTCCGGGTCCTGTCTCTGAGCAGTGAAACCCCAAAGAGCTCCTACCCTGGCTCTGCTAGCTGTAAAACCTCACTGGTTTCCCAAGACAGGCCCGTGTGGATGCACCCAAGTGTCTGGCTTGAGTAATTAGACATCTGAGAGGAACTCAGCCTGCATCTGGGGTCAAAGGGGACTTCCCTCAGAAGTTCTTGAATCATTGCTAGTTTTATTTGTATTTTTGCTGGAGGCCAGGCATTGTAGATGAAAGTGTTAGATTGCTTTGTAAATCCCAGTTCTTGAAAAATAAAGAGATAAGGCTAGAAACTACACAAACATACAGGTTTCGCTTTGAATCATTTGTTCTGTCTTCTTAGGGTCACACTTGCCCATTCATAATTATACAGGGTCCTTTGGGGGCATTGCCATGCATGGATTTCTTCCCAGATAATATATATTAGCAAACTCTGCCTTTGATCTCTAGTCAACCTCCTGACTGGCTAAGGGCTCCTCTGTGATCCTCCTGTTTTTAAAATATTTATTATTAATATGAGAAAGAACACAGGTATTTAAACTAGGAGATGAAACCTTCACTCCCTTCCTCTGATTCCACCTTCCCCTCCATTTGCCTGCTTTAGTTAGTTGGTATAGTATAATCTACTGTCTTGAAATATTTTTATAGAGGACCAAGGACCTTGGCTGATGTGAGATAAGCACACAATTTTTGAGATGCCATCATTGTGTGAAGGTGACTTTCCGTCCCTTTGGTCCTTCCATGGGAAGCCTCTCTCCCCCTATCTCCTCTCACCCCCCACTCCCCATCTTTGAAGCAGCAGCAGCCTCTAGCCCAGCTTTGTGTCTGATCACTGCAGATGTCTCCTTTCCACAGCCTGGAGTAACTGAGCCATATTCCTCCTGATTATTATACAGCTTACAGAGATGTGACCAATTTTCAATTACTTGATCTAAGGCACAGATATAAGTGTACACCTCACCAAGGATTTGCTACAGAGCCCTCGCTTGCATAGATAGTGGATCTCAAATCCTATATTGCTAAACATGGGCTTGATCTGATTCTAGGCACTGTCAGCCTATGATTCTTTACCCCCTCCCATGTGTTTCTTCACTATACAATCTAGATTCTCCTTGAGGCTCCTGGTTGGCGTCGTCGTTTGGGCTTGAGAAGGGATTCCAAGAATCCTTTAGTTGCCTCCAGGCTGCATATTTCTTCAGGGCTTCTGAACACCCCAAAATCAGGGGCAAAAGGGGCAAAAGTTCTCCCTTTAATGAGCACAGGCAGAAAGATGATCCCCTGCAGGCCAAGGACAGGTTGCTACACACAGAAAACATGGCTCCAGCATTGTACATTATTTAATCCAAAGGTGAAAGAGGAAAAACAAAGGGACTAGAGAGTTGCTGCCTCTGCATGCATGTGATTCTCCTTCCAGCTCCCCTAGGCTTGGTGGGGGTTTGATTTATTTTTATTTGTATTGGGGGCTGGAGAAAGGAGATGGAGAAGGGAGAGGGAAGGTGTTAGAGGAGAGGATTTAATATTTTTATTTGGTTTCTCTTTTTTTCTTTTTTTTCCCCTTTTGTCCTTAAAAATTATGTGCGTGTGTGAGTGTGTGTGGCTTGTGTCTCTGCTGCTCGCTGACCTAACCGTGTGCCCCCTCCCCCCTGTCTGTCCCTGGTGTGGCTGCTCGGGCAGACGCCTGTGGCCTGTCGGATGCTGCCCACATCGAAAGCCTGCAGGAGAAGTCTCAGTGTGCGCTGGAGGAGTATGTGAGGAGCCAGTACCCCAACCAGCCAAGCCGCTTCGGCAAATTGCTGCTGCGACTGCCCTCGCTGCGCACTGTGTCCTCCTCCGTCATCGAACAGCTCTTCTTCGTCCGTTTGGTAGGTAAAACCCCCATCGAAACTCTCATCCGTGATATGTTACTGTCTGGGAGCAGCTTCAACTGGCCTTACATGTCCATCCAATGCTCCTAGACCTCAGGCGCTTCCCACCTGCCCCCGCCCCCTAGAGACTCGGAGGATGATCGGCCTGAGCCAAGGACTCCAAAGCCGCGGCTGACATGGGGTGCGGCGGGCCAGGCAGGTGGGGTGGTGGGTGGAGGCCTGGGGCAGGAGCAGCCCACCCTGCAGAAATGCAACTGGAGCTGTAAACCAGAAGGAAAAGAGACTCACTCGTTTAGGATCAGATCTATAAGCAAGTTGGAAAGGAAAGAAAAAGGACTTTGTGTTGGGTGAGAAAAAGAAAAGAATGGGAAGAGAGTGTCATGAGAATTTTAATAAAACAGAAGGACACTAATGGACCTTCCAGGACTTATTGTGGACGGATGTGGATATATTCTGTACAGAAAACACCACACATCGAAGTGAACTGAACCCTATGTAGAAACATACACACACACACACACCCTGAACATTGTTATTCATTTTGTAAAATATTAGTCTTTATTTTCATTTTTTTGTAAAATTTAAACATTGTATGCGCATAAAGAAAAAAGGAAACAAGAATTAGGGAAAATAACATTTTCCAAATAATTATAAAAATTGTCCTGTGTCTATGTATCTATATCTGTTTTGTATTTTTTTCTGGTTCCAAACCAGATTTCCTGTGATTCTATACTAATAATTTTTGATATAACCCTTTGCTTCTTATAATGAGTGCGATATATGTTGTCCAGGCTGTTCTTCAAGAATTAAAATTGAAGTGAAATTTAAACAAAAATAAAAGAATTTAGCAAAACCCACGTGTCTGGTTGCTTGACAGATGTCATCAGTGCAAGAAAACCTACAATTAACATCCACCTCAGTTACTATTAGAATTGGGTTTTGTTTGTTTTTTTGTCCATAGTCAAGTTGGCTGGATTCATTTCCTAAAACCAAGGTGCTGTGTTGGTTTTGTAGATTTGGAGGGCCAGGCTCTGCATGGACTGGAGTCAGCAGAGAGGCCAGGACGTCTTGGTCATGGACAGCAGTCGTTGTGACCTTGTGACCGTGGGCAGCCTTGAACGCAGCTGGGACAGGGGCTGGGGCTGGCAGGGTCACACGCTGGAGCCGGGTCTCCATGCACCAAGCGCCGGGAGCACCGCCTGCTTCAGAGACGCAGCGGTAGCACTAAGGCCGGAGGCCTGGCTGCAGGTGGGAACTCGAGGGGTGGGAGA
>PVKH010048709.1:0-10170 GCA_004027955.1 Chaetophractus vellerosus | reverse complement strand
GCGGGCTGCTCGGCCTCCGCAGTTCGCAGGCGGCAGCTCCGCTTTTCACGGGTGACTTTGCCATGCCCGTGGGGGCTCTGCCCTGCCCGTGGTGGCTTTTTGCCTTGCCCACGGCGGCTCTGCCCTGCCCACTGCAGCTTGCCTTTCTCAAGGCCGTCTGCCCGCTCGGAGAGGTCCCCGGGAACCGAACCCGGGGCCTCCCATGTGGTACACCGGCGAGCTCTTTATCCACTGAGCTATCTAGCCGGGCCCTATGGCTAAGAGATTTCAAAGAGAGTTGGGAGGTCATTCCAGAGATCACACTTATACACGTCTCAGAAGGCTCTCATGGACTGCCACAGTAAACAGTGCCTCAAACAGGGGTACTCCTGAGGGCTCTACGGACATCTAGACAGGACAGACAAGCTCAGGAATTTGGCACCCTGTCAGTAGGCCTTACTTTGGAATTTATGTTCCCCAATGTAACAGAGGTAGATTCATTTATAATTTCCCTATACACAACTCTTTCGCCCCTTTTATTTGAACCTATAATTAGCACTATACTTGTTAAATATATGTACAGGAGACTTAAATCTTCAGTCTGTTCATATGCCAGTTGAGCCACGAATCACAGCAGTGTTGCAACACTCACTCTCCAGTTCATCAGACTCGCCCAGGACAACTAACAAAAGGCTGATGATGGACAACACCCATCCCAAAAAACAGAGAATATCTACAACTGCAAGCAAGACAGTTCCATCTATCTGCCCCATGGGATCTAAGGCCCCTCTCAATCAGAAACAAAGTGGGTATCACCATCCCAAAATCCTCAAGACTGAGGAATGAACAAACATAATAGAGGAATGCAACTATGGACTATAAGCAGAGTTATTATTCCAGCAATGAAAGAACTTATAACATTGATATTAAGGCAGTGGTCATCAGAGGTTCTAAGGGGAGGAAGAGGAAAAAACAGGTGTAACATGGAGTATTTTTGGAATTGTTCTGAATCATACTGCAATGAGAGATACAGGCCATTATACATTTTGTCAAAACCTTTAATAATGTTTAGTACAAAATGTAAACTATTGACCATGGTTAGTAGCAATGCTTCAATGTGTTCATCAATTTTAAATGTACCACACTAATTATGGACTGTTGGTGTGCTGCAGAGTGAGTCACGCCCCCTATATTTTCGATGTTTCATTTATGTAACCCAAAGCTTCTTTAAAATAAAAATAAAATAAAATAAAATAAATATATGAAAGAAATTACTGCACCATCTCCTAAAGTCACTAAAGAAAAACTTTTAAGGACTAACCTGAGGAATTCTGAGAAAAAGATGGCAGAAGTAGCACTCATATCCCCGCAGAAAAACAGAGCAACAAAATAGAAAAACCAAAAAAAAAAAACTCATCAGTATCAGCATCTGTACTGCACAAAGCAAAGGGAAACAAGAAAGCAAGGGAGCATGTGCCAGACCTGAAAAAAGAACCTCAAAAACAGCCAACAGGCATTCACTGGAAATCATGGTGGGCCAATGTGGGAACAGAAGCTGAAACTAGGAGGAATTCTGCATGTACCCACAGTGGGTGGATTTAAGAGGCTTATAGTAAGGCTTAAAGGATTGAGGCTATTTGCCATGGACTTTCAAAATTTATCTGTCAGAGCTCTCTTCTGGAGCAGGGTTCCATGTTGAAGAGAAACCTCTGGCAGCAAAAGCAAAATTGGCAGGATAGGGACAAGGGAAAGAGAAGATAAAAGTGGATTAGTAGAACAGTGGCAAGACACCTCAGAAATCAAGCTATCACAAACCTGATTATTACATGAAAATGACAGAAAAGTGATGCCTATGAAGTGAGTCAGAATAATCTTAGACCCTCCTTCTAAAAGTTCAGTAAAACTAATTTCTCACAAAAGAGAGCAATGGTAGAGTATTAGTTCATACAAAAAGTTATAAGGAAAAAACTTAGAAGAAGACTTATCCCTAAAGCAACAAAATCACACTAGAAAGAACTGTTAAGTAAAATAAAACTGTAATGAAGAAAAACTTAAAAAATTTGAAATCACATATTGAAGAGCACACCAACAGCTGAGTATATCAACCCAGAATGAAGACACAATGTAGTAAAATTACAGGATTTTAAAGGGGGGAAAATCCTTTGGATATTTAGGCAAAAACAAGTAAAAGAAAATTAGAGGATCACCAAACTGTCAGGAATGCTCTATGCCAGGAAAAAAAAAATGTGGCTAATTATTTAAGATATCCAAGGAAAGAAAGTGTGAGCCAATAATTTTATATCCAGCAAAACTGCCTTTAAATATAAAAGGCAAACTATTATCAACATGCAAGGATTCAGAGAAATTGTTTCCATGATCTATAAGAGAACTTCAGACAACTAAAATTACTACAGGGAGTTCAACATAAATACTGGTAGTGAACAATAAACATACAGCTGCCTGCAGAATTAAGATTAAATGACGATTGAAAGGGAGAGTTATTTAATAGTTATGTTAAGAGTATGTTGATATAGTACAACTTTTAAAAACCAGGGCTGGGAAGGGAGAAATAGGGAGATACGTTTAGTTGTTCTCAGTAATTATACTGGTGGTTATAGTACTGTTATCAGTGTATTCTTTGTGTAAAGTGGACTTAAGTTAATGATTAATTATGGCATATTTTAATTTTATTATCCCATATTCTTAAGAACTAGGATTCTGGGTGAAAGAAAGGTGATAGAGATGTAATACAGAAGTTAAGTAAAACCCTTGTTGTCTTGAGCCACATAACTCATGAGGTATTTTAAATATATATTTAAAAAATAAATATATACAAATGTGGTTACATATAAATACACTTCATGTACTATATTTAACGTATAAATGAATAACAAATATACTTAACATATCAATGTACACAGTAAATATATACTTACTATACTATATATTTCCCAGCTCTGTAGGAAATGAAGGAATGAAGCACTGATACATGCTATAACATGGAGGAACCTTGAAAACATGCTAAATGAAAGAAGCCAGTCACAAAAGGCCATATAATATATGATTCCTTTCATATGAAATGTCCAGAAAAGGCAAATCTATAGAGAAAAAGTAGATTCTTTAGTGGATACCTAGGGGTAAGGAGTTTCTTTTTGGGGTAATAAAAATGTTCTAAAATTGAGGTGTTGAGAGATGAACATTCTGTGAACACAGGCATACTTTGCTTCACACAAACTGCATTTTTAAAAAAAAACAAATTGAAGGTCTGTGGCAACCTTGCATCTAGTGTGTCTATTGGTACTGTTTTTCCAAAAGCATGTGCTCACTTCCTGTCACTGTTGTCACATTTTAATTAAGGTATATACATAGTTTTTCAGACATAATGCTATTGCACACTTAACAGACTACCGTATAGTATAAACATAACTTTTACATGCATTGGGAAACAAAAATTCATGTGACTCATTTTATTGTGATGTTCGCTTCATTGTGATGGTCTAGAACCAAACCTGAAATATCTCTAAATCATATACTTTAAATAGACAAAATATAGGGTATGTGAATTATATCTCAATAAAGCTGTTAAATATTAGTGTAAGGCAAGTATTCTGCCTTTTCCGTATGAACTGTACCAATGGGTAGCCAAATAGTAGATGAGTCAAAGAATTTCATTATACAAATAGTCAAATTAATAAATGAAAACAGAAAGTTAGAAGAATTAGAGTATCATCATTATGCAATCCCCAGTGAAGTAAAGGACCTAGGCAAAAAGTATCAACAGTTGCTAGTGCCCCCAAAAGAGAAGCAATCAAACATTAGGTGCCTCTTGCCTCTTGACCAATGGTCTTCAACTTAGCAGGCATCAGAATCATCTGGGAAGCTTGTTAAAGTAAAGAATCCCAGGCTCCACCACAGATATTTTCACGGAAATAGGTCTTAAGTGCATCCCAGTAAAGCATAATATATTTTTAACAAGCAGCCTGATAATTCTGATGCAGGGAGTTGGTGAGTCACACTTAACTCATCACAAAGGCTTTACAGATGTTATTTTCAGTGAGAAATTTCAGGGCTACGAAGAGATGCATACTAACAGATACTTGTAGAGTGTTAACTACTTGGCCATGGAGTCTATAGCTAGTGTGATTTTTATTTTTGTCACCCTGTTGATGCATGACTTTAGACAGGGTAATGAATATTATCTTCTTTATATGCATTAAAAAAAGAGGCTACCAACCTCAAATAAATGTCTAGGACCCATACTAAAGTAAACTTAAGGATTAAATTAGAAACCAAAAAACCCTTTCCCATGAAATTATTAAAATAAACTATATATATATATACACACACACACAATGATCTGTAGATAAATGTAATAAAATAAAGCAAAATTAAAAGCTGGTGGATTTGATTAACAAAAAAAAAAAAATCAAAAAATGCCATAAGCAAAATTAAAAGACAAACCAGAAAAATATTTACTAATAAAGTGATATGAGATTTTCATAACAAATTCAGAAGGCTAAGAAAAACATTAGACCTCTCAGAAGACCAGTATTAACAAACTAAATTTAAATTTTACTTTCTCCTTCATTCATATCACCTCTTTAGGTTAACTTAGGGTTTCTCAATGTCAGCACTATTGACATTTTGGACAGGATTGTACTTTGTTGTGGGGAGGCGGGCTGTCCTGTGCATGCAGGACATTTAGCAGCATCCCTGGCCTCTACCCACTAGATGCCAGTAGCACTCCACCCCCTACCCCCCCAGTTGTGAAAACCAAATATATCTCTAGATATTGCCAAATGCTCCGGGAAGGGGGTAGGGACAGGGCTAACTGCCCCAAGCTGAGAACCACTGGGCCAACCTATACCATTCCTTCTGGTGCCATCTTAAAAATTATTTCCCCATAGTAGCTACACCTAACCCCAACTAGGAGGCATCCAATTCTCTATGTTCCCACATTATGTTCTCATGTTGTTGCTGGGTTCCAGATCCAAGAACTGAAAAAAACAAACAAACCCTCTTTTGTGCATAAAGGATATATATATATGTGCATTAAATGCATGAAAAATATTTCTG
The DNA here is from genome assembly GCA_004027955.1 of Chaetophractus vellerosus. Classification (NCBI taxonomy): domain Eukaryota; kingdom Metazoa; phylum Chordata; class Mammalia; order Cingulata; family Chlamyphoridae; genus Chaetophractus; species Chaetophractus vellerosus. The sequence goes on along the minus strand of PVKH010048709.1, from coordinate 5,115 downwards.
AAAATACACAAGAACTGTTAATAACAGATGCTGTAGGGTGGAGGTGGGGGCTTAGACTCTGATGGGGAAGGTTTATTACATCTCTTTTTCTACCATTTTTATTTACCATGTGCCTATATTAGGTTTTCAATATAGTATAACAGTATATAGTATATAGAGAGGAAAATGCAGAAGAATTTACTCAATAGACTTATCGGCAACAGCATTTGATTTGACAGATATTTGCTGAGCATCATTCTACATGAGGCATTCTTCTAGGCACTCATGATATAACTAGTGGGTAAAGTAAAAAAAAAGAAAAAAGCCCTTGCCCTCATGGTGCTTACCTTCTAGTTTGGGGGGAGGGGGAGGTGGAGAGAAAGTTTTTACATTTTTTTAGAAAGATTTATTTTTTATTACATATCCGCCCCCCCGCTTTTGCTTGTTCTTGCTGTGTTCATTTTTGCGTTCTTCGGTGTCTGCTTGTCTCCCCCAGCTGCGGCGACCCGCCGAGTCAGCTCACCGCACGGGGGCCTTGCCCTGCCCGTGGTGGCCTGCCTTCTCAAGGCAGTCTGCCCGCTTGAGGAGGCCCCGGGAACCGAACCCGGGGCTTCCTATGTGGTAAACTGTCACCCTATCAATTGGGCTACAGCTGGTCCAGTTTTTACATTTTATTTACATTCCTGTGATTGAGAAATTTGGGTCTTTCACAATAAAATTTAAAACAACTCTATGTGACCAATTCCCCCAAAATGTTGGTTTTCTTTCACAAAAGGCAGTCATGTGTAACCATTTTACGAGCCCTTTGAATATGAACACATAGCATAAGCTAGATAAAAACTTACTTTTAAAAGAATGGCTTAAATGAATTTCTATTGCAGACTAGTTTTAAAAATTATAACAGGAGGGTGCTAGCTTAGTACAAAAAGAACAGAAATTGTGGGCAATGCTCTGGTTAGATTAAAAAAAAAAAAAAAAGACCGTCCTCTAAATCATTTAAGTCTTTACAGGGGAAGAAAGGAAGGCAAAAAGAATATATCTTTCCTATTCAAAAAGATTTTCAAATGACAGCTACTAGTCAAGAGCCAAGTCAACTGGGAAAGATTATAGTAAGCATAAAAAGTGGTAATCAAATTTTAGCACAAGCAAATACAAGTTTGCTTATGAATAGCTGATCAACCTAACTTATATGTATAAAATGAAACCCAATATGACATAGATCATGTATTCTTAGACGTTATTATAGTCATTCCTTAAAATCATCAGTCTTAAGTACTGCTGTAATCCAAGGAGCCCTTAACTGTATTCTCTTGGGACCTTAAACAAAACTACATTTAAATATGGCATATTATATGCTTATATTATTATAATCACATTATAATGCATATGGTGTATATTATAGAATATAATATGTTATATATGAGAAGAGACCATGACCAGAAAAAATACTTAGAAAAGGGTGTGCTCTTTACAACTCGATATTAAGAGAACTCATTAGACCTGGAATTGGTATAAGAAACAAGCGCACCATAAACTTGACTAGTTCAAATTTCTGAGTTCCTAAGAGAAGCTGGGTCAATATTTACTCCAAGGTTGACACTGGGGAGGAAGCTCTCCCTCAGTACATACCTAGGAGGCAATGCTGGCCCCAGGGCTTTTATACTTTACTAGATTGCTCATGAGCTTGATCCAGTAAAGTAATTCTAATTCCAATGACAAAAAACCTCACTGCAGGGCAGCGGATGTGGCTCAAGCAGTTGAGCATCATTTTCCCACATGGAAGATCCCAGGTTCAGTCCCTGTGCCTCCTAAACACAAAACCAACCAAGAAGCAAGCAAGTTAGCAAACAAACAAACAAAGAAACCAACTCAGGGAAGCCCATGTGGCTCAGTGGCTGAGTGCCGGCTTCCCACATATAAGATCTGGGGATTGGCCCTGGTACCTCAAAAAACAAAAACAAAAAACAACAAACACAAAACACCTCACTGCATTCAGTAAGACAAAGGGGGAATTATCTAATTATTAGGTTACACATAAAAGTGATTTACTGCTGCTGGTGATCCAATCCTCCAGAGAGAAAGTGACAACTGAACTCAACGATGAGACAGTTTTGGGTCACCAACATACTTGTTGACATTGATTTTACCTCTAAAGACAATAGCACACTACTTTTCAAAGGGACTTTTACTTTTAAATTTGTTAAAATGGGAAAAATAATAAAATGAGGCCACCTCATGCCAAATAAAACACCTTAAAAAATTAAAATATAATTAATGATGACAATATAGATATAATTTGTGACTATAGCATTTTAACATTTAAACTAGTTATTCCATAGGGTTTAATTTACCGAATGGTGTTCAGTTTATTTGGTGGTAAAGACTCATGATTTTTGAAAGTTTACTGGCATTCCATTATAACCCTATAAGAAAAAATTTCCCGATGATGTGGGCAAGTATGAATTTAAAAGTGACTCACATTCAATTTGAGACCACCCCCTTCACCCTAAAAGAATAGGGGGAAAAAACAAGATAAAAGAGTAAGGTTGTGCAATTGATGCAAGCGCACCAACACAAATATTAAAACCACTTTTTATATTATAATAGCAAAGGTAAAAAAAGACAGTTATGAAGGGTGCAATGTTACTTTTCAAAATAGAAATTAACATCAGATTTCAACTATCCTGCTAATAATGACCAAAAACATTAAGTTTACCTTCATACATACATAAGACATTTTAAGCTGAGTACTAAAAATGCATTCTCAGGCTTTTTAATTAAATAATGGCATTTAAATAAAATAGTAAAAGCTAGAATGCAAGTAACATGGGCTTCACCAGTAAATTTAAAGTTAAAGATGTGAATTCTGGCTTTAAGCAAGATTTGTTTTAAAGCACATCAACCAGGCCATAAAGACAAATTATGAAAGAGGGAGGGTTCAATAAAAGAAGTGAAGTCTTGTGGTGAGACCATTTACAGGAAGTAGAAAAGTAAAACTGATTCAGCAAACGGGGCATCTGCAGTTATATAAAGAATTTCTAGAAATATTTTAACTTGTGATTCCTACCACCATTTTCCAGGGCTACTTAAGCAAAGTCATATTTATATTCATATTCATTAGTTCACTACAGCCTTTGAAGAAAATTTAAATAAAAATTTAATTCTCTCAATCTCAGTGTTATTACCAAATGGCTTCCTCTCTCTTCCATAACACTATCATTGACCTAAGTGCTGGGCACAAGAAACAACTAGGAAAATGGAATCAACAAAGCAAGAATCATACAGATTTAAAAGAAGAGAAGAAAGGGGGCTGGAAGAGACCAAAATGCATATAAAATCATATACTGTTCAAAATAGTGATATGCCAATCTAATAAAACAAGTCGGGTTTATAATCACAAGAGATTAAAAAAAGAATTATCTAAACCATGTCTAAAGCTTTTCCTTCCACTTCAAAAATAGTTTCCTAAGGACCTTTTCAAAGACTTGTTTTCTTTGCAAGTAAGGTCCTAATGACTATCCCCAAATGTCTTCCATGGTCCTTACAGAATAGCTTTCTAAACACAACTGTGATAAAAGAGTAAAAATTAAAGGTAGGGTGAATTAAAGCAGGATTATTTCCAAACAATATGCAATTACCTTGTTAACAGATGCATGTTACTCTGAAAAGAGCAGACACCAAGGTCAGGTCTTTCAGTACTTTAAACAAAAATTCTAACTGAACACCATTACTCTATTTGTCAAGATTTACAGGTTATGCTAGAAATCAATATCGAGGGTAAGTTTTACTTCAAAACTAATCACATAAACATATCTCTGACGCAGTATGTTTAGCAAGACCAGACGTTGAACCAACAAAAATTCAAGACAACTAATGGCAGTGTACAATGAACAGAAACGTTTAGCATCTTAAGAAATTATCCCATTAGCAAATAGAATATTTCTGCTAAACATTTACCTGTTTCCAAGGGCAATTAAAAAAAAAGTTACAATTAAGACCAATTCATAATATTTGACACAATGAGACCAACATTATTAATTTAAATCACAGAATTGACCAGGCTTGCCTTGATACATTACTATTTGAACTTACTCAAATATTAAGTATAAAATGTAAATGAAGAATAGAGAAGTAGTAATTCTTTGATGAAAGCAACGTTTCTTATTTATCTATTAGCTCAAGAGACCTGGCAAATCCTGAAAGTGACTAGCAGTTTAATTCACAGCAAATTAAAAAACAACAAAAACCTAGATCTCCGCATTTGAAGCAAAACGTTTACCACGTGATTAACCTTTACAGTTAACTGAGAACACTAAATCCAGCAGTAAAATCCACGAGCAACTTTTTTCCTGCAAATACATATACTTTAAAATTTGGTGGTAGTAAAAACAGCAGTAAAATAGTACTTACATTTCTATTGAATTTGGTGAAAGAATGGTGCATATAAAACCTGTGCATATAAACAATCGCAGTGTTTATTGTAAGCTGAGAGCTGGAACGTAACATTTAGGAAATAACTTGAGAAAAACAAGATCTCGTTTCCAATACCATTTTGATGGGAAATTCCCTCTCTACGGTTCTTTTCTAATGCCTCCCATTCACTCAATACCAAATCAGAAACTGTTAATAAATAAATACCCATGGGACGGGGGGAGGGGAGGGAGAGAACAGGCTCGACGCCAAACAGTAACAATAATTGCTGGGCATTTCACTATAATATTGCTATTTAGGGAGCCCAGTAAGTATTTCTAAATGGCTACAACCCGCTGAAAAATAAAACTCAAAATCAACACTTGAAACGCGGGCGCGCACATCCCATACAAAGCCACGCCGAGAACATAAAGACCTCCAGTGCGCTCCTAGGGTACAAGAGAACCGCCATCAAACCGGCGAGGAGCGCGGGGAAAGACCGAGGGGAACACTTAAGCTTTTTCAGCACTTCCAACTCGTCTACTTCTCAACTCCTTCTTCTTAGACCGGCAGAGGTCGAAGAAGTCGTTTCTTTTCTGCAAATAACCCTTACTAGTCCCCTCACACCTCGGCGGCACTCCCATCCCCCGCCACCACCACGCGCAGCACCCAACAGATTACACAACGCAGCCACCCGGCCCGCATGCCCGGGCTCCTCTCTCCTCC
>PVKH010048708.1:0-10178 GCA_004027955.1 Chaetophractus vellerosus | reverse complement strand
GCGGGGACTCAACCCTGACCACGCCCTAATGACATGATTGAATCAAAGCCCTAGTCTTAACATAATCAAGTAAATGTAAAAGCCTTTGAATTTAATACAATCAAAGGGTAATATGCCCAGAGGAACAGACCAGTTTACAAACATAATCAATATCTCTTTTTTGGAATTCATAAATAATATCAAACTGCCACAGTGACCCTGGGCAGAGGACCCCAGGGCCTCATCCAGACCTTCAACCACAGAGACTTTAGACAAGTGTGTGTTGTCTTAAGCTGTGAGATTTGTGGTGATATGCTCCACAGCAATAAAAACAAATGGAATAGGGGAAAATGTGGGAGGGGAAGGGGTGGGTATATGGGAATCCCCCATATTTTCTATGTGACTTTTCTGGAACTTAAAGCTTCTTTGAAAATAAAATGAAAAAAAAAAAAAGACAGTGGGGGAACATACAGAAGAAATCATCACTGTACCTAAAAGATAACAGATCTTATGGTGGTGAAAGACACAATGTAAAAAAAATATTTTATTTCTTTTTTTATTTTTTTAAATTTTTATTTATTTTTTTTTCTACTTTGTTTTTGGGGAGGTTTTGGATTGCAGAAGGGTCACAACTGTGGCAGGGCAGTATCACTGGCACAGGAATCGGTGGTAGGGGGATGTGTGGGGTGGAGTGCACCTGGGGCATGCCTCTATGGAATACAAATGTGTTCATATGGTCATGGGGTATTGTCTTGGTGGGTGGAGACCCACACAATAACCAACAAAATATTGAATTCTCATCCTGGGGAGTCCTGCTACATCCTCTAATAGAGTAGCAAGAGTCTCTAGAGTACATAGGCAGTGACTAGCTAAGGAGGACAGACCAATACACCAGGCCCTTGATATTGATGCTTGTACTCATGAACCTTGTTCTTGTGAAATTGAAACTTAACCTAGCATTATATATTGCCTAAGAGTTAACTCCTGAAAGCCTCCTTGTTGCTCAAATGTGGCCTCTCTCTCTATATATATATAAAAACACGCTATCTTCCCCTCAGTGTGGGACGTGACTCCCAGGGATGAGCCTCCCTGGCACCAAGGAATTATTACCAAGTGTCAACTAGCGATACATTTGGGAAAAGGCCTTGACCAAAAGGGGCAAATATTAAATGCAAATGAGTTTTTATGGCTAAGAGATTTCAAAGTGAGTTGGGAGTTCATTCCAGAGGTTACTTTTATACAGGTCTCAGAATGATCTCACTGACTGCCACAGTAAATAGTGCCTCAAGCAGGGTGGCTCCTGAGGGCTCTAGAGACATCTAGACACTATAGGCAGGGCAGACAATCTCAGGAATTTGGTACCCTGTCAGTGGGCCTTACCTTGGAATATATAACCTATCCCACAATGTATTGGAGTTAGACTCATTTATAATTTTCCCACACATGGCTTTTATGCCCCTTTTATTTAAACCTATAATTAGCACTGCACCCATTAAATAAGTGTCCCAGACACTTAAATCTTTGCTCTGTTCATGAATCTCAGCAGAGTGGCAGCCGACACCTACTCTCTAGTTCATCAGACTTACCCAGAACAACTAACAAAAGGATGATGATGGACAACACCCATCCCAAAAAACAGAGAGTATCTACAACTCTAAGCAAGACAGTTCCATTAATTTGCCCCATGGGATCTAAGCCCCTCTCAATCAGAGACAGAGTGGGTATCACCATCCCCAAATCCTCAAGATTGAGGGATGAACTAAATAAGGGGGGAATGCAACTATGGACTAAAGCAGACTTATTTTTATTCTAGTAATGAAAGAACTAGTAACACATATAAATGCAATGGTCACTAGAGGTTCTAAGCGAAGAGAAAGGAAAGAATAGGTGTAATACTGGGCATTTTGGGGACATTGGAATTGTTCTGCATAGCATTGTAATCACAGATACAGGCCATTATACATTTTGTCGAAACATATAAAATTGCATTGTGCAAAGTGTAAACCATAATGTAAATAATAGAACATAGTTAGTAGCAATGCTTCAATAAGTGTTCTGTTCATCAGTTCTAACAAATGTACCACACTAATGAAAGATGTTGTTAATGGGGGAAAGTGTGGGAGGGGGAGGTGGTGGGTTATATGGGAATCCCATATATTTTCTATGTAACATTTATATAATCTAAAGCTTTTTTAAAAATTAAAAAAGAATGGAACATTTTGTCTTGGAATGTTCTAGTTGAAACTCTTCCCATCCCTGCTGTGCCCCTAAACTTCCTCCAATACTGCCAGAGCCTCTGATCATACTGCAGCCTGGGGCTCCTGAGTCAGTACCTCTGCCCACGGGTTGGTGTTGACCCCAAATTCTGCTACACTTCAAATACCTGACAAGACCAGGCACATTTGTTCAATTCTTCTGAGGAGATGAAATTACAGCTCCATCTCAGGCTAAGAGTATAATTTTCCACCTGTATATAATAAAGACTGATCTTGGAATTTAACTAAATGATGCTGAGGAATAACCCTAGGCTATTTTATTAATAAATATGTAATATGGGAGGCAAATGAGGGAGTAATTTTGGCAGTTTAAAATTATTAGTTGTGCCTCTTTGCTTTTTCCTTATTTAAATGACAGAAAGCATTTTTTAAAATCCCACTGTCAAATATATTATTTTCAAGAAAATATTCCTAGCATTGCCACATAGCTTGCATTTTAAGCAGTTGGTTTTGAGAATGTCAAAGGGGAAAGGCTATAAAGGAATTTTAATATTCAGTTTTATTTACTTTAATTTTTAAAATTCAATACCATCAGAGAATTTTATCACCTGAATGTTCTTTTCTTCACTTCTGTGCAATGCAAAATAATCTTATTTTATTTTTACTAAAATTGTTCCACATTCTTTTTGAGGGTCTTCAGATCCAACTATCTTTTAGTATGTTTTTAAAAGCACTATTAATTACTTAATGCTTAATTTCTATAAATAGCTGCTTTGGCCCCCTACCATGGCTCCAAAGTCAGTATTAATAAAGTCTAGACTTAATTAATATGTATAACAACACAATGTGCATGCTAGTCCAGTTAGTTTTATTATATATAAAACTCTGGAGATCACACTAGAGTAACTAGAACCAAATACCGAATTCTGCATTCAGTATATGTCAAGTTCATACAGGGCATTGTGACATAAATATAAAAATGTGTTTCTAATTATGTGGAATAAGGTTTTTTGTCTTAAATATATTATAAATTTTAAAAATATTTTGAACCAAATGGAAATGAAAATATAACTTATCAAAATTTGTGGGATGCAGCAAAGCCAATACTTAGAGGGAAATGAATAGCATTGAATGCATATGTTAGAAAAAAAAGAAAGATCTAAAATCAATAATCTAGGATTCTACCTTACGAAACTAATAAAAGAAGAGCAAATCAAATCCAAAGTAACTGGAAAATGAGATAGCATAAAAATTAGAGAAGAAATCAATCATATGGAAACAGGAAAACCATACAGAAATTCAATAAAGCCAAAAGCTCTTTCTTTGAAAAGATCAGTAAAATTGATAAACTTCTAGCTGAACTAACCAAGAAAGCAAGAGAGAATATACAAATTATTAATATCAAAAATGGATGCTGGAAATGATTCCATGGACATTAAAAGAATAAAAAAGGAATAATATGAACAACTCTCTGTCCTAAATTTGATAACTTAGATGATAAGGACCAATTGCTTAAAAGACAATCCATCAAAACTCAAACAAGGAGAAATAAATAATAGGCCTATAGCTATTAAAGAAATTGAATCAATAATTGATAAATTTCTAAAACAAAGCATCAGGCCTAGATCATTTCACTGATGAATTCTACCAAGTATTTAAGAAAGAAGTAGTGCAATTCTCATGATCTGTTCCAGAATATAAAAGCAAAGGCAACATTCCCTGAGTCATTCTATGAGTTACCCTCATACCAAAACCAGACCAAGACATTACAATAAAGGAAAATGACAAACAATATCTCTCATCAATGGAAAAGTCCTCAAAAATATTATCAACTCAACTCTAACAATGGATGAAAAGAATTATATACCACAACCTAATGGGATTTATTCCAGGTATGCAAGGCTGATTCAACATTTTAAAACCAACTAATGTAATCCATTAAATCAACAGGATAAAGAAGAAAAGCCATATGACCATATCAAAAGGTGCAGAAAAAGTATCTGACAAAATCAACACCCATTCATGATGAAGATTCTCAGCAAACTAGGAACAGAGGGGAATGTCCTCAACTTGATAAAGAGCATCTACAAAAAAACCCACATCTAACAGCATAATTAATGGTAAGAAGCTAGATGCTTTCCCTCTAAGATCAAGAACAAGACAAGGATACCTCTTCTCACCAGTCATATTGAACATCATACTGGAAGTCCTATTTAATGCAATAAGACAAGAAAAGGGAATAAAAGTCATACAGATTGGAAAATAAGAAATAAAACTGTCTTTGTTTGCAGGTGGCATGGTTGTCTATACAGAAAATTTCAAAGAACTAAGAAGTGGTTATAGCAAGGTCACAGGATACAAGTCAATTGCTTTCCTATATACCAGCAATGAACAATTGGAATCTGAAATTAAAAACACACCACCATTTACATTAACACCAAAAAGGTGAAATACTTAGGTATAAACCTAACAAAATATGTAAAGATATACATCTAACAAAATAAGTGTAAGATCTTTATGAGGAAAACAACAAGATTCTGATATAAGAAACCAAAAAGATCTAAATAAATGGAAAGATATCCCAGGTTTGTGGATAGTTAGACTCAGTATTGTTATGATGTCAGTTCTTCTCAACTTGAGCTATAGATTCAATACAATCCAAATCAAAACCCTGCAAGTTTCCTTGTGGATATCAACAAACTGATTCTAAAGTTTGTATGGAAAGGCAAAGCATCCAGAACAACCAACATGACATTGAAGAAGGATGAAGTCACAGGACTGACACTATCTGACATCAGGACTTAGTACTTATCTACAGTAACCAAGACAATGTGGTATTGGCAAAAGAATAGACAAATACATCAATAGAACAGAATAGAAAACCCAGTAAAAAACCCACACAAATGTAGTCAACTGATCATTGACAAAAGAGCAATGGCAATTGGTTGGAGAAAAGTAACATCCATATACAAAAAAAATTATCTAGAGACTGATCTTACACATTTCACAAAAATTAATTTAAAATGGATCATAGACATAAGTGTAAAATGCAAACCTATACAATTACTAGAAGATAATAGAGGATAAAATATGGGTAACCTTGGGTTTGGTAATTTTAATTTTAAATACAATACTAAACACACAATCCATGGCCGAAAAAATTATGTTGGACTTAGTTAAAATTAAATCTTTTGCTTTTCATGGTGCCTGAAAGACACAGTCAAGAGAATGAAAAGGCCAGCCACAGACTGGCAGGAGCTGGAAGATAATGCCTTTTCTCTCTTTTTTCAAATAATGACTTGAAAATTTCGCCGATTTTCTTTGAAGTATTATGTTGTTCCACATGTCGGCACATGGGAGTGGGCTGGAGGACGTGCGGGGTAATCCCGAGGGCTGATCTCTGGGGGTGAGGGATTTACTGAGGTTGACTTAGGACCATTGGTTTAAGGTGTTTTCAGCTGCAGAGTGTTAGGCTGCCTGGTGTCTGCAAGGGCCAGGAGGGAGGAGGAGGAGGAGGAGAGGAACTGTCTGCTCAGGGCCTCTCAGCCCCTGTGTGAGGGTCGAGAGGTGAGGGGTGAGAGGTGAGAGGGCAGGGGGAGGTCAGGGGCAAGTGTGATACATAGAAGAGAGTGTGAGGTCACTGTTTTTCCTTTTTTCCCCTGAAATCCCACAGGAGGAGGGAGGCAGCTCGGTCCAGGGAAGGAAGAAGTCTTTGTCGAGGGGTATATGGGAACGCTCTATACTTTCTGCTCACTTTTTCAGTGAACCTGAAACTGCTTTAAGAAATGAAAAAAAGTACAAAAGAAAAAAAATAGATGATCTATAGATAGATAAACTTTGTAAAGTTCTTGCTTCTAGGGCTTAACTACGGAGGAATGAAAAGGTGAATCAATTAATTTGTGATTATTAGATGTGGTTAGAAAATATTTAAGTATTTTTAAATGCCTGGAACGAAAACTGAGAGCCTCAAGTGGTAACTGGGGACTAAGTCTGGGGCTGGGTCTCAGGGGCCCGAAGGTGGCAGTGCCTGTCTGGTCCTCAGCTCCATCAGGAGATGGGGACTACAGGTGCACCGACAAAGAGTAAACAGCCTCCAGATAAAGCCTGTAGATGCTTCACCCTCCAGGAGGCGAAGCACAACCCCCAGGCCTACATGTGGGTCGCGCACGGTGATTCCTTCCAAGGGGTGAAGTTTGGAGGGTAGGGCAGTTAGGAAGCAAACCTGCAGTGGAGGATCCTGAGCAACCACCTGGCAGGGCAGGAGGAGGGCACCTCCTCCCCAGAGCCTGTTACCCGAGTCTAATCCTGAGAAAAACATCAGACAAACTCCAGATGAGGAAGAACTTTTTGCGAAATACCTGAGCAGCCCTCGTCAAAACATCAGGGTCATTGTATTTGTCAGGGTTCTCCAGAGAAACAACCGCCAGGATATATGTAAATATACACGTCAATATTAAGAGACTGTAGGAATTGGCTCACATGGCCGTGGGCATTGGCAAACAGAATCTGCTAGGGCAGGCTGCAAGCTGGGAATTCTGCAGAAGCAGGCTGACTGAGGTTGAGATGGAAATGCTTCTTTCTGACTGCCGACATCATCACTTCTCCTTTAAGGCTCTCACCTGCTTGGAGGAGACTCTGCTCATTGCCGTCTTCTTAGTTGAATTTAGTTGAAAACAGCCACAGATGCAATCAACTGAGTAATGACTTAGATCCACCTACAATATACCCTCACAGTAACAATCAGACCAGGGCCTGCTTAACCAAAAACCGGACCCCATAACCCAGCCAAGGTGACCCATACAATTAGCCATGATAATCATCAAAAACAAAGAAAGTCTGAGAAAATGTCACAGCCAACAGGAGCCCACAGGGCCATGACTATTAAATGCAACATGATATCTTGGAGGGACCCTGGCACAGATACAGGACATTAGAAAAAAACTAAGGAAATGTTAATAAAGTATGGGCTTCAGTTAATAATAGTGTATCAATGCTGTTTCATTGATTATTAGAAGATTACCATACCAATGTAAGATGTAAATAGGGGAAACTGAGTATGGGGAATATGGGAACTCTCTGTACTATCTTTGCATTTTTTCTGTAAATCTAAAACTAAAATATATATTTTTTAAATGCCCCCATATTTTGGGAGAACTGGGTGACCAAATAATAAAAAATAAATATACTCTTTATTTCATATAACAAACTGGCATTATTTCCAGATAGTTAAAGAATTAAATGTAGACATTGAAATATATTTTATCATAATAAAATACACATAAGTATTTGTATAATGTGGAAAAATACTTTCAAAGCATCATACCAAAGATAGCAATAAAAAGATAAATGTATAAATATTAATAAATAAATTTGACCATATAAAGAATTTAATGCATACATGAAATCACAATAAACAAATTCAAGGCATTTGCAATATGGATGACAAAGGGTTAATTTCTTTAATATATAATGAGCTCTTTTAAATCAGTAAAGGGAAAAGAAATGACATACAAAGAGAAAAATTGGCAATTATTAGAACATAAATATATAATTTACTGAAATAGAAAACAAGTGACCACCAAATACACACTAAAGATCAACATCATAAATAATGAAAGAAATGTTAATTACTATAGAAGTGAGATTTTATTTCCCACGTAGATTAGCAAGGATAAAAAGGACAGTGCCCCTGTTGGCTGGTGCATAAAGAGATGGCCATCCTTCAAGGCTTTCACCATCACCATCCAATTTCATCTCTGTGAGAAAGACTTCATCATCTGCAAACACAAGACTAAGCTAAGTGACAGAGCTAGTTCTGGACCAAATTTTTAACAATATCTACATTTTTATTAAAATCTGTTGGAGAAAACTGCTACTGAGTTTTTAACCCATTTATTTTAAATAGCAATGCTAAGTATCTGGTTAACGAAGATGCTCACTGATAGGTGTACTTCCTACCAAACAAGAAATAAACCGCCATTTGTATTATGTTTTTCCTTTCTTCCAAAGTTATTGTGGGGCTTCCAGCTTTCCTTCTGTTTCTATTATCAAAGTCATTTGCCAGAAAAACAAAAGCACCTGACATAGCAGAGACTTAATAAATAGTGGATGGATGGATGGCTGGATGAATGGATGGATGGATGGATGGATGGAAGGGTGGATGGAAGGATGGTTGGTTAGATGGGTGGATGGGGAAGTGGATGGGTGGATGGGTGGATTGGTGGATGGATAAGCTAAACATGTTCATTAAAAAATACTGTTCTCATATCATCAGCCATAGTTATTATTTTTTAATTGTAGCATCATAATCATTAAGCCATAGATTATAGGAGAATTCTTACCAAAAAAAGCAATAAGAGAAGACATAAGCAAAGTGTCAGTATTAATTTTATTATAAAAATAAATAATTTTAATAGTCCTATTGTCTAAAACTAAATGAAAAATAACATTTTTAAATAAAAATTAATAGCCATGCTTTGCGTTAAACACTAAAATAGTCTTTTGTGATAAAACTAGCACCAATGTATTTTAAACATAAAGTCTTTTAAATTATTTAAGTAGGGTTCCAAATAAATTTACATAAATCTCTAAATCAATTTATATCTCAATTCATAATATATCCAAACATAATACGGCAGATTTCAATTTTTTGAGGAATGCTTCAAATATTAAAGGAATTTAAAGTTTAGAAGAAATTGTCAATACTTTCTAAAATAGACCATAAAAATAACACAGGCATCTTTTTGATACTCATGAGTATACTTGATTTGTCCTTGAAAAAAATATATCCAATGCACCTTTCAGAATGATTTATTAGGTGTTATTGTTACGGCGTTCGATATTGTTCAATACTGAACTGCTACACTGATTACCACTCTCCAGTCTGCTTTAGTTCTATCATGTGCTTTTATTTACCTCCTGAGGCAAAACATTTTAATTGGTTTAGAGAAGCTTGAACTCTCTTTTATCAATGACAGATTTCATCAAAATTGAACTAACCCAGGAGCTGGAGTCCCAGGGCAGAAAAAAACATGATCCACTTTGGGCTTCCAAGGTTTAAAACTATAAACCAACAGTAAAAAAGAGGAGGAAAATTCTTTGTAAACTAAGAACTTTTAAAATGATATGCATGTGTGTATATGTCTGTGTTTGTGTGTGTGTGTGTGTGTGTATGTGTACATGAAGTATATAAAACTCAGGTATAAGTTTACAGAAATATTAATATTTATCAAATATATTAAAATGTCTACACAAGTCTTCAATATGGCAAAGCTAAATGGTTTACAATTCTAACTTAGAGAAAGTAGATGAAACTATTTAGTGCTTCTCCTACTTGGTATTGTTAATGGCTGCTTGCCAAATTATCCACACATTAAATTTATGGAATACTGCAGTCATTTTGAAATAATTTACAGTTATAGTAAATCTTGCTAACTGAATCAACTTAGGTAAATGGTGCATTATTTTAATAGGTCCATATTTCTTTAAGTATTCATTTCACAACGCTTCATTATTTATGAACAATAGCACAAGAAATAATTGGCTTGTTGCACAGAAATTGTATTTATTCAATAGACTTTAGTCCTATACAGATTTCACTACTTCAAAAACTGTAGCTAAACTGTGATGTGCAGAGAATTAAACAATAATTGTCATTAACACACGTGCAAAATAAATACTAACAATGGAGACAGTCACCCACCTTTGTCCCTCACGATTTCAAAGCAAGATTACAAGGATGACACCCCACTAGATGAGGAGGTCAGCAGCTCTTCCTTCAGTTGGAATCTAGTGAAATTAGTAGCAGATACATGCAGTGGGAGCTCTGCACATCGCGGGTAGCGTGGGCTGTTTAAAGCGGTTGCCTGCCGACAGCCTTTCAGTAAATGTTCTCAATCTAGGCCCAGGGATGTTCTTCCTTGGGCTAAATTGTGCACTAATTTTTAATGCTCTTTCCAATCTGGATGTGATTAAAAAAAAAAA
>PVKH010048707.1:0-10177 GCA_004027955.1 Chaetophractus vellerosus | reverse complement strand
TGTGGCTTGGTAACTGTAAGCTTCTACCCCCAAATAAATACCCTTTATAAAGACCGACCAATCTTCGGTATATTTCAAAAGACACGCCTTTGGCTGACCAAAGAAGGGGGTTTTCTTTCTTTTGGTGACAAGATCTTAGCACGGACACTTCAGTGCCCCAAACCTCAGTGAACATAGGCTATGTTGACCAAAAGCAGGTTGTGGGTTCCATGGGGACCTGATGTTAGTATCATTCAGCCTGGAAGTGACTAGTCCTGGGTCCATACTGGGTCTTCAGCCAGAAACAGCACAGCAGGATCCCATCAGGACGCTTATTTAAATGATTTTACATGGCTTGTTTAGAGTTAGGAGATTGATATTTATGAAGCTAAAATATTGACTGAAAGCACTCTCCCATTGAAAAAGAAGCCCCTGTTATTTTATAGAATGAGGAGGGGAATTTTTCACACAGACAAGGCAAAATATTACCCTGATGCATTAATTCATTAACTGGCCAATCAAGAGCCTATACTGTAATCATGAAATAATTACATAATACCGTCAGTATATGCATTACATGTAAATAAATGTTTATGAATAATTGCAGTGTTAGGCATTATTTAGTTTGGAAACAAATCAAAATAGCACGTTCTCTTATCTGTTGTTTTTCGACAGATGTGTTAGGAAAAAAAATGGAAATTTTAAAATAAAAATTTCAGGTATTTATCAAAGATAGTTGCTTGGCCATATTATTTCTTCTCCCTTTGAGTTACCTCTAAAGTGGATAGTAAAGGAAAAAATTAGACTCACAAGATCTCACAAGATTAAAGATAAAAGAAGAGGAAACAGTAGCAGATGAGGGATTTCAATCTATTTTGGAAAAAGGTATTTGATGGGGACATAAGGGAGGCAGAAGCTAAAACCCAAAGGACTTGCAGTGATGAAATCTAACAAAAAATGAACTGATTTGTACCTTGGAACCTCTAAGGGACTCAGTCCATTGTAGGACACTGTTGAAGAATTGTGCTGTAAATCAGGAATGGATGAAAATATATGAGCAAAGACACAGTAGTCCCTGCTTACCCAGTAACATCAGGTGACTACCTCTACCTTTTTCTTGACCAGGTGGAACACTGAGCTATTCTCTGAATAGACTGAAAGGGGGAGCCTCAGGATGCTAGGACATTGCTCACCAATCAACAATCCTGTCTAGGGACACAGAATATTCAATCATACTTTACTAAATAATTCTTAAGTAAAAATAGAAATCAAGATAAGAATAACCACATTTTTAGTCAAAGCCTAAAAGATAAATAAATTTAAAAATAAACAAAGCAGAAAAAATAAACTGGGACAAAACAGAGATAATGCTGGCAACAGAAAAAAAATACCGAAAATGAAAAACCAATCACCACCATTACCACCACCACCAAACAAAAAACAAAAACAAAGCTCTCAGTAAATAGCCTCAGACATAAAAAAGAGAACAATGAAGCTGCCATAAAACAAGCTGAAATATATTCAGAGAAAGGGTTAATGATAAATTGAGAAAATAAAAGCAGGATAAAATCATCCAGAATACCAAAATAAATAAATAAATAAATAAAGATTCAATTCAAAAGGTTTAACATCCCACCAAAAGAACTTCTGGAAAAAGAAGCTAGTGAGTGGTTGAGTTAGGATTTGATCCTAAACCTCTTTGATCCCATTTGTAATTTCCAAGTCCAGCCTTGGCTGATTGGAGTCAGTTACAATTTAAAAAAGTGAGGTCAGAGGCATTGCAGTTATTTATTTATTTATTTAAATAAATAAAGTTAAATTATTCTTAGACTATGCACTTCTTAATTTGTGTGTGTGTCTGTGTTACACTATCCAAGGGAGAATATGTTTCTTTTATTTATTTATTTATTTATTTATTTATTTATTTATTTATTTATTTATTTATTTATTTATTTTTGTTACATATCCCCCCCCTTCTGCTTGCTCTTGCTGTGTTCATTTTTGTGTTCTTCTGTGTCTGTTCTGTCTCCCCCCGCTGTGGTGACGCGCAGAGTCAGCTCACTGCGCAGGCGGCTCTGCGCGGGCGGCTCTGCATGGGCGGCTCTGCGCGGGTGGTTTGCCCTGTCCGTGGCGGCTTTGCCCTGCCCCTGGCAGCTTTTTGCTCTGCTCTTGGCGGCTTTTTGCCCTGCCTACGGTGGCTCTGCCCCGCCCATGGCAGCTTGCCGTTCTCAAGGTGGTCTGCCCGCTCGGAGAGGTCCCAGGGAACCGAACCCGGGGCTTCCCATGTGGTATACTGGCGTCCTATCCACTGGGCTATGGCCGGCCCCGAGGATATATTTTAAATGACAGTAATAGAAGGTAGTGATTTTTGTAATGCTCTTGCTTGACCATGTAAGTTTGGGAACTAATAAAACATTACAAATTACTCAGCCATCTTCAGGTTTGGTTTTTGCTTGTTTGTTTTTTTTTTGAGGTATCAGGGCCGGGGAATGAACCCAGGCACCTTGTAAGTGGGAAGCCGGTGCTTGATCAATGAGCCACATCAGCTCCCCTGAGTTGGTTTTTTCATCTCTTTGCTTGTTGTTTGTTTTTGTTTTTAGGAGGCACTGGGGATCCAACCTGGGACCTCCCATGTGGGAAGCAGGCACTCAGTCGTTTGAGCCTCATCTGCTCCCCGTTAATATAAAGATTTAAATATCTTTGGTACATTGGGCTTTTTTTTTCCTTTTTCTGGATGTACCAGGGATTAAACCCAGGACTGCATACATGGGAAACAGGCGCTCAGCCACTGAGCTACATTCGCTACCCCCACCTTCAGGTATTTTTATTTTTTTCTTTATTATTATTTTCTAAAATATTTTTCCCTTTATTTTTAAAGAAACTTTAAATTACATAAATGCTACATCAAAAATGTAGGGGATTCTTATATCCCGCTCCCCCGCAACTTTCCCCCAATAACAACATCTTTCATTACTGTGGTACATATGTTACAATTTTTTTTTTTAAGATTTATTTTTTATTTATTTATTACATATCCCCCCCCTTCTGCTTGCTCTTGCTGTGTGTCCATTCTTCTGTGTTTTTTCTATGTTTGCTCCTTGTCTCCCCCCATCTTTTGCGGCGACGCACCAAGTCGGCCCTCCGCGGTGGCGGCTCGCTTTGTTCATGGGTGGCTCCATTCTGTTTTCACGGGCGGCTCCGCTCCATGTTTTGCGGGCAGCAGTCCTTTTCACGCTTTTCACGGGTGACTTTGCCATGCCCGTGGGGGCTCCGCCCTGCCCGTGGTGGCTTTTTGCCTTGCCCACAGCGGCTCTGCCCCGCCCATGGTGGCTTGCCTTTCTCAAGGCCGTCTGCCCGCTCAGAGAGGTCCCCGGGAACCGAACCCGGGGTCTCCCACGTGGTATCCCGGCGCGCTCTTTATCCACTGAGCTATCTAGCCGGGCCCCATATGTTACAATTGATGAACACATATTGAAGCATTGCTACTAACCATGGTCTATAAGTTTATATGATGGTTTACACTTTGCACTTTGTACCGCACAATTTTTATCGGTTTTGACAAAACCGATATATATAATGGCTTATATCCGTCCCTGCCAAATCATATATAACAATTCCAATACCCTAAAAATACTCTATGTTCCACTATTTTCCCTCTCCCTCCCCTCAGAAACGATGACAACCACTAAGTTTCAGTTTTTCTAGAATAAGGTTCATAGTTACATGCATTAATATTGATGACTTAACATACCGATCTGTGACCCAAGCTTCTTGAAAATGTCAAGCATGCTAATGCCTCAGGACTTTTGCACTTGCTGCTTCCTTTTTTCTGGAACACTCTTTTCCTAGATATCCATAGGTCTTGCCCCCTCCCTCCTTCAGGCCTAAGTGTCATTTCTCTTGAGTATATTATTTAAACTTGCAACTTCCTTTTCGAGGTGGCATCTCCATTCCCCTTTCTTGCTTAATTTTTCTTTATATTACATGTCACTATCATTTATTTTACTTAGTTTTGTTTGTTTATTGCCTGTCTCCTTCAGAGAATGCATGACCTATAAGGCAGGCTTTTTTGCCTTATGTCGATTTCATTTAGTATTGTGTCACACAGTAGGCATTCAATGTGTATTTGTTGAATATTTGGTGAATTTTCCCTTCTGTACCAGAGAAGAGGTCCCAATGGGTCCACCAAAGTTTCTGTTGTGCATCTAATCGCTTTAATATTAATCTTAAAAGATTTGTGTCTTTGGAAAATTAAAGAGAAGGATATGGAATATTTCATGAGTCTGTTCTTCTAAAAGCTTTCACAAAATGGCTTCAATTAAAAATAAAATTTGACAAATGATTAGTCTACATTAGGGTCTTATCAGTTTTTTGCCTTTTTATTTTGAGAAAGACATAACATACTAGTTAAAACCTTTCATTTCACATTTGGAAAATACCTCCAACAGTAGTCATGATGTAAATGCTACTCTTTCCTACCTCTCTTCACCAGCTATGTTGCTGGCAATTTTTGATGCCTTCTGAGTCAAGTAAACCAATTTGTATAGTTTAAGATACATGGAAAATAAAGAATCTGAGTGTAGAGCTTAGCTTTCTAATTAAAAATGCCCCCATCAACATTCACTTAATTAGTAGGAAATATCTGTTTAATTTTGGTGTGTGTGATAAAGATCCCTGATATACCACTTAACACGTCATGATGGCTTAATAAATATTAGGCAAAAGGAGTGACAACCCTTTTATGGGAAAGTAACATATTAAATTGATGCTATTGCTGTTTCTCTAGTACTCAATGGGCTATGCGACCTCAAATTTAAAAGTACCATAGCAGAACATAACAACAACAAAGTTACAGAGGCAATAAAGACACTTCATATGTCCATATCTAGAAGCCCAGAGTTTGGGAGCCTTCAGGGTTGGTCAGTGGTGTCATCAGAAGTTAGAGTCTTCCCATCTTTCTGCTCTACCATTCTCAGCATAAAATGCTTTACACATTGAGGTAATAGATTCATATCTGGACAGAGGAAACTAACTGCCAACCAGTGTAAGATATGTCTTTTGTCCCGTGTACTTTACTCCTGGTAAGAGTAAAAGGACAGCCTTTTTGGATCCTAATAGGTGAGCATCCTTATAGCAGAATTCACAAAGAGGTGGCTTACCCAGGAGTGGAGAGCCTGTGTGTGGGAGATTTAGTATATTCATGTTCAAATACTGGTCCTACCACTCATTAGCCATGCCATCTTGGGTAATTACTTAACTTCTGTGTATCTCAAATTCCGTTTGCAAAAGGAGGCAAAAGCACCTTCCTCAAATTCATTTAAATTATTTAAAACGATGCTTAGCATACTGTAAATGCTCATTAAATGTGAGCACTTATTGATATCTCCCCAATTAGGGCAGATATCCCAAGTTCAAACATCAAATCAAGCATTGGCTGTTATTTGTATCATATAGAAAATAGTTCAGGCCTGAATTGTTACTCTTTCAATTATCTGGAACTTTTAGGAATCAGACGTTCCATTTGTTTAATTTATCTGGGTAATTCAAGGTGCCTGGTTACCAAGTTAGTGATAGGGTTAAAATTATGATATAAAGGTTAATAGGTATCTGGGAGACAAATGGATTGGTGTTATATCTGTGAGTGATACCTAATGAAACCTCCAGGCCAGCATGTACTGTTCAACCTTATTACCAAGCCGTGGTGTGTGTAGACCGTAAAGACAGATTGTCTTAGGATGAAATTAATGTTGTTTATATTATATATTACAGAATAGCTGATTATATTGCTTGCATGTGCCCAAACATGTATGTATAAGCTTGAATATGCACGCACACACAGCAGCAAGGAGAGACAGAAATAGAGAGAGAAATACAAAGAGAGAGAGAGGGAGTGAGAGAGAAATTATAAGACAAAGGATATTATCATTACAGATTTTATAGTCAATAATCTTAAGAGAATTGCAACAGCTTTAAATGTTCACATAAACACCTAGGGAACAATGGATTTCTTAGAGGCAACCCTAGTCAAAACATTGTCTTGTTATTTTTTTCCTTTTAAAGTCCTCCACTTGCTGTTCTTAAGCCTTGGATACAGAAAAGGAGTTGATTCTATAAATGGGTATTGTTTCTAACATATGTTTTTTAAAAGTCACGGAAAAATAAGTAAATTCCTCCTGCAGTATACTAGAAATTTTTTGAGATCAAACCCTCCTGCCTGCCTCTTTGATGTGGCAACATTTTTTTATTTAGAAATTTTTTAAAAATTTTTAAAGAAGATTTAGATTGTATAAATGTTAGATCAAAAATATAAGAGATTCCCAAATACTTCACCCAGTCCCCCTCCTACTCTTTTCCCCATTAATAACAGCTTTCATCAGTGTGGTACATTTACTACAATTGATGAACACATATTGAAGTATTGCTACTAACCATGGTCTGTAATTTACATTATGGTTTACACTTTGCACTGCACAATTTTGTAGACTTTGACAAAATGTATAATGACGTATATCCATCATTGCAATGTCATGAAGAACAATTACAATGTCCCAAAAATGCCCCATGTGGTACCTATTATTCCCTTTCCCTCCCCTCAGAACCTCTGGTGACCACTGTCTTTTTATCAATGTAACAAGTTCTTCCATTGCTAGAATAATAATAAGTCTGTTTTAGTCCATAGTTGCATCCCCCCCCCCTTATGTTTGTTCATTCCTCAATCTTGAGGATTTTGGGGTGGTGATGCCCAACTCTGCTTCCAGCTGAGAGGGGCCTTAGATCCCATGGGGCAGATGGGTGGAACTGTCTTGTTTGCAATTGTGTATAGTCTCTGATTTTTGGGATGGGCATTGTCCATCATCATCCTTTTGTTAATTATCCTAAGTGAGCCCGATGAGCTGGAGAGTAGGTGTTGGCTACAACTCTGCTGAGATTCAGGGCTTAATGGGCATATGAACAACTGGAAGATATAAGTCTCTGGGACATATATTTAAGCTGTGTAGTGATAATTATAGGTTCAAATAAAAGGAGCATAAGAACCATGCATAGAAAAATTATAAATGAGTCCAACTCTGATACATTAAGGGATAGGTTGTCATATATTCCAAGGTAAGGCCCACTGACAGGGTGCCAAATTACTGGAGTTGTCTCTATACTGTCCAGATGTCTCTAGAGCCCTCAGGAGCCCTCTTACTTGAGGCTCTGTTTACTGCGGCAGTCAGTGAGATCCTCATGAGATGTGCATACACATAACCCCTGTAACGACCACCGGACTCCCTGTGAAATCTTTTAGCCATAAAACTCATTTGTATTTAATATTTCCCTTTTTGGTCAAGATCTTTTTCCAAATGCATCACTAGTTGGTTCTTGGTAATAATTCCTCAGTGCCGGGGAGGCTCATCCTTAGGAGTCATGTCCCACACCAGGGGGAAGATAAGGGTTTATATGCTGAGTTTGGCTTAGAGAGAGGCGATGTGGCAACTTTTTAACTACTTTGCTTTCCCTTCATTATAAGATTGAAGAGTGATGTTATTAGTGCACATAATTATGAAGTCATCTGCTGCCTAGAGCAAGGTATTAATCCTGTAAATACCATTTTGGCTGTAATAAAAAGAAAAGATTATTTTTCAACATTTTGATTAGATCTTGATAGATACAAGCTTAAAACCATTCACTTGCTATTGTTGGGAAATCCCCCGAAACCTAGGGCAGTGTGAAAAATGGGAAGAGGGCAGTATTTTTAAAAGCAGGTGGCTGATTGTTTTGGCCACCTTTGTTCTATGATTGTGGAGAGACTACCTCTTCCCCCTGGACCCCTGCCAAATGATTCTAAGAAAACAGTTCTCATGGAACAGCAGCTACCCAGGTCCTCTTCATTCTTGCTGGATGGATATTAGCAACCTAGCAGGATGCAAAAGTGGGATTGCTTTCATTCTGGGGCAAAAAAGGGGGAAAGTCACAAACCCTCTGTGAATGTGTATGCATGTGCATATGTGTGTGTCTATGTAGGTATAGAGATTGGATAGGGAGCTTGCCCTGGCCTTTATTAACCAGAACGCAAGCGGTGCCCATTTTGCCATGCAATCAGAATTCTGAATTTCTGGTTAAAAATCTCTCTGAGTGAACATGTCTGTGGGAAATCACTGGCGTTGCTATTGCCAGGGGTCATTAAGTGTACAGGAAAGGAGGCAAGGCAAAGATGCTCTTCCTTGTCTTAAATGAGCAAGGGTTAGTGCAGACACTGGCAGATGAGCAAGTTATATACAATGCCAGGGACTTCAGTTCCCCTCCTGGGGACTGTGAAATTCTATGCCACTGTGAAGTGGTTTAGAAATGAGCCCACAAAGAAGTCCTTTGAATTTAACGTGAATATGCTTGAGTTACACAGGAGACAAGAATAAATCACCTTACAAATGCGTCTGGTGTAATTTTCCTGTCTCCTTCCAGTTCCCCCACCCCCACCCCTTTTGTTCTCTGTGGATGTTTTTGTTATCAGCAGCATCTTTGAGGAGTAGCCTTTTCGAGATTTTTCTATGGGTGACTAGGATGTGAGGTAGGTGCTGCTGCAGTATGAATCTTTTAAAAGCCGCCTAAGAAATATTTAAGACCCTGTTCTAGGAGGAACGGCTCTCCCAGGCATAATTTTTGGTGCTGGTTGCAGCAGGGAGCGTATGCTGGGAGGAAAGTATTATTTTTCTAAATGGAAGGTGTCAGATGGTCACGCAATGTGACTGCATGTTCGAGATCACTGCCTCCCATCTGCAATTTGTGACGTGTGAAAGATTCTGCCCAAATGTGCTCACCAACTGGAAATCCTCAGCACTTTTTTTCCTTATCAGGAGAGACCAAGATAACCAATGGTTTACAGATCAGGGATCCTATCAAATTAATATCACTGTAGGATAAAATCTGTTTTAAATACAACTCCTAAACTCCAGCAAAGTTAACTAGTACAAACAAGTTCATTCATCTGATTAAGAATGCCTGCTCATGAAACAGCAACAAAATAAAATCTGCTTATCACTGTACCTCATTTCAAAATAGTCGTATGGTTATATCTTTGAAAATAGTCTGGATATAAGAGATGATATATTTTTTCCATGCTAATTAATGTCGACCAACTAACAACATTTACCACGGCTGATGTGAAGCATTTTCCAGCCAGAGTTAGTTTTTCCTTGTCTTAAACTCCCCCGACTCTCTTTCCAATTAAACACAGCAAAACTCAGGAAGGACAGCCTATCTAGCCTTTGCCTAAATAAGGGTTCCACGTTTTGAACTGAGCTTGAACCTTTGAGTACTGTTTATTCTTGGCTAAGCATAATACCCAGATTCTCAGATAAAAGGGTCATAAAAAGGCTCATAAGGTGCTTTGGACATCACACAGCTCATACAAAACAATATCTTGATGAGTAAAGTGCAAATGAATCAGAAACATAATGGGCTAAGATTCCCTTTCTGTGCACAGGGTTGGCATCTCAAGGAGGAAAGTGCTTGGCTCTGCAGAACATCACACCCAAATCTTGGAAAGAGGATTCTTAGGATTGGGCACGAGACGTGGGCTTCATTTGCTTAGCTCAATTCTAACCTGGTAGAGTAAAAAAAAATAAGGGTTTTCCTCAGGTTTTCAATTTCTCATCTGTATAAAATGGGGAAGGAGAAAGGATGAGAAGGGAGAAACACTCAGGTGAATGAGAAAGCTATGTTCATCCCTAAACCATCTTATTGTGTATTTTGCATCACAAAACTCTTCACAATCAGTGAGGAAACACAGAGGGATTACAAAGTCAAGAGATGGATCACCATCACTGTTTTGTGAAGCAGGATGTTGTTGCTGCTGAAAGGACTTAGGGAATCACAAAGGGCTGAAATCCTCTAAGCTAAGGCAATAGGCTGGAGCCCTGAAGGTGTGAGCACGGCACCTTCTCCCCAAAGAAGAAATGCCCTAAACTGCACTTCAGGGGCCAAAGAGCAAGGAGATGGGACCACTCCCTACACAAATCTGTGTGCTGAGCTCTGAAAGAGCAGAGGCACCGGGCCCCATTGGCTCTCTCCAGGGGCGACCCACCAAGGTCAAGTAAAAATAATAACGACGTGAAAAAGAACATGACCAAACTCGCCTGCTTTCTTCGAAGGGAGAGAACACTTGAAATTAACAGTGGAAAGAAGCATCTTAATAATAGCCCTATGCGCTGATTCTCAG
>PVKH010048706.1:0-10175 GCA_004027955.1 Chaetophractus vellerosus | reverse complement strand
TGGAAGGGAAGCTGGGGGAGACTCGACCCCCCCAGGCCACCCCCTCCGCCCGGCCCTCCTCCAGAAGTGCAACCCAGGGGGTAGCACCCCGGCTGGAGGCCTCCCCGGCAGCTTGGCACTGCCCCCCAGGCATCAGGGGTCAACATTTCCACCTCAGCAGGGCACATCCTGACTTGTGCCACCAACAGACGCTGCAGGGGGCTGCCTGGAAGGGGGTCTCTACCCCCCACCCCGTGAGAGTGTCCTTGTGAGCGCGCCGCTTGCTGACCCAGCGGAACCCCCGGGGGCTGGCAGGGCGGGCCTGGCCGGCTTTGAGGTGGGGGAGCTCCCTGGGCGGGTCACGGGCCCCAGGGTGGCCCCTACCTGGGGAGACAGAGGCTGCACTCTCTGTGAGAGCCCTGTTTTTCTCCTGCGTCCAAGGGCATGTCTGGGCTCTGCGCTGGGGGTTTGGGGGCAAGTGTAGTATGAATTCCGCAGACTTGTTTAGGGCTGGAATGGGGGGACTGGCTGGGCCAGACCCCCCAGGCTGGGCCTGAAGGGGGCTGGGGTGGTTCCCCATTTGGCCAGCAGAGGGCACAAGAGGGCAGGCAGGCCTGCAGCTTGGCCGAGAAGCAGGGGAGGCTGCGGAGGCTCAGGGCCCCCACCCCACTCTGGAATGGGAGGGAGTGGGGTTGTACGGTGTTCCACATCTGGGTCACACGTAGAGAGCACACACTTTAAGGGCAAATGAAAGATTTCAGGGACAGCAGCCCCCAGTGCCCCCCAACTCCTTCCCGAGGGGCGGCCCTAGAAGGTGGGTGGGAGGCACAAGCCCCGCCCCCTGGCCTTCAGCCTTGGGACACTTCCTCCTGGGTCAGCACCCGGGGCCAGGGCAAGGGCAGGAAATGACTGGCAGGCTTTCCCACACACCGCTGCCACCGGGGGAGGTGGGAGCCCGTGCCGCCGAGCCACGACTTCCTGCCTCTGCTGCCCAAGCCCTATCTGGGGCACCGGCTGCCCTTGACCGGCCCAGCTCCAGGTCCTGGCCCTGGCCCTGGCCCAGGGGCTTGGCCTCCCCGGGCACTGAGCGTGCAGCCCCTCTTCCCTGCCTCCGACACCCTGCCAGCCAGAGGGGCTACCTGCCCCACCTCTCAGCCTGCACCACTGCCCCCGCCCCCCAACCCCAGCTGCCCACCCTGCTACCAGCCAGGACCCATCAGGAGTCCAAGGGAACTGCAAAGTCCAAATCAGACCCCGTCACGGCCCAATCACCCCTCACCCTGAGAATGGCATCCCAGGGCCTGCGAGATGGGCCCCTTGGCTGCCAGCTGGTTTCTGACCTCTCTCTGGCTACAGCTCTCCACCCACCTCGGGCTTTGGGGCCAGGAAAGGCTGCCTGATATAGGGTGCCTCTTGGTGGCGGTGGAGGGAAGTGGTGGGTGAGCAGGCACAGGGCACCGAGAGGGAGAGGCCCTGCGGAGGGGGCAGGTGTGGGCCCTGAGAGGAGCAGGGAAGTCGGTATGGCCACACCCGGACAACTGGGAGGCACGAGATGGGGGCAGATATGTGGGCCCCACCCGTCCACACAGACTCAGCCTACGCAGCAGTCCTTGTCTGGTTCCTCACTTGCTCGATGCCTCCCTCCCTGGCCTACAGGTTGCAAAAAGCCCAGAACAAGCTGGATTTGTTGATCACCGGCCCTGGCACAGGGTCTGCTCACAGGGGGCTCCGGTCTGTGGGAGGAGAGGGTGGCAGGCTTGCTCTCCAGACCCGGGCACCTCTGTTGGGGCACTCCGGGGAGTCCCGAGCCCTGAGGGCCCTGCCTCCAGCCCCACGTCCCAAGACAACTGGACCTTGAACCCCCTTCCCCCAAGATTTGTGGAAGGTGGAGAGGGGTTTCAGAAACACATCCCTCTCCCTGCTCTCCCCTCCTCTTCCCTAAATGCACCCACCAACCTCCTGCTCCAGGCAGCCCCTGGGCTTGGCCTGCTCTGCCCTCACCCCCTCTTCCTGATAGTTATCCTGTGGAGGCCGGATACTAGGTGGTTTTATTTTGACATCCAGCCCTTCCACCGCCAGTGCCCACTCCCAGCTGGCCTCACCCGGCCGGAGCTCAGGCCTGGAACCAGCCCTCAAGGTCCTCGTAGACCTGGCCGCGGGGCAGGTGGGGGTAGCGGGCGCAGATGGCACAGAAGCGCTCCCGCCAGTCGGCCAGGAGCCGCACGCGGAGCCGCTCCCGCCAGGCGAAGAAGCGCCCGTAGCAGCTCTCGTTCATGCTGGTGAGGTAGGCGGCCAGCTGGCGGGCCGAGCTGAAGTCGTCCACGTGCACGAAGGCGTCGGGCGGCACGAAGGCCTCGTAGGTGGCCCGCGGGGGCCCCAGCACCACCGGCACAGAGCCGGCCGCCAGTGCGTTGCGCCAGAACTTTTCAGTGATGTAGTCGCGGTGCTGGGAGTTCTCGAAGGACAGGTAGAAACGGTAGCGGGCCACGGTGGGCAGCAGGCAGTTGGCGCAGAGAGGCCGCTTCGTGGCGCGGCCGAACACGTCGACTGGCAGGTGTGGCGCCAGCTGCCGGAACAGCCGCGCCCGCCTCTGCCGCTCCTGGTAGTTGCTGACCACCCAGGCGGCCAGGCCGCTCTTGGCGGGCAGCGGTGGCGCGGGCTCCGTGTGGGGCTCCAGGCGGCCGTAGGGCACAAAGATGTCGGAGTCGCGCCGGTAGCTCAGCACCCAGTTGAAGATGCCACGGAGGCGCCCGAGGCCGTGGGTGTGGCTGGGCGACTCCATGGAGGCCCACACCCAGGGCTGGCCCCGCGGCCGCTCGCTCAGGGGCAGGTGCACCTGCCGGGTCTGCAGCTCGCGGTGGTGGAAGACCACGACGTCGGCGCTGGCCAGCAGGCTGCGGTCGGCGCTCAGGCGGCAGTGGGCCACACCATAGCGGGCGCAAGTGTCGCCAGGCAGCGCCGGGGGCCGGCTGGTGAAGGGCCAGTGCCAGACGAGGATGGTGAGCACAGGCCGGGGCGCCGGGGGCCCCCCGGGGGGCAGTCCGGGCAGCTGCAGGAGCCAGGGTGCCGCCAGCAGCGCGGCCCCGGCCAGGCCCCAGCACGGCCAGGAAGCCCACTGCCTGCGGGCGGGGCTGCACCCTGGGGGGGAGAGGCGGCTTCACCCTCAGGCGGGCGCAGGGGCACCCGCGGGTCCCGGCCCCCCTCGCCCGCCCCACCTCCTCGGCCAGCTTTCCCATGAGGAGAGGCTCACCGGCGTCATTCATCTACCTCGGCCCAGCCGCAGCTCCCGGAATCAGTCACTCAAGAAATCTGGGCTCCCAAATCACAGCCGCCGCCCTGGGCAGGGACGCTCTGAAATCACAGCACGCCTGCACGCTCTCTCAGCCGCCCAAGGTGGGGGCGAGGGTACCGCCCGCCATGCCCCGCCCCTGCCCCCCCCAGCGACCTGCGACTTCAACCACCGTCCCCACGCCCCTCCCCCTCTAGGTCTCTGGCTGCTGGGGGGAGGGGTGGTGGTTACGGGACAGCCCTGAGGCTGGAGAGGTGTCAAGCGGGGACCCAATGCAATGACCCCCCTGCGCTGGAGATGCCCAGCAGGGCCCAAGATGGCAGGAGAAGGAGGAGCGGGCCTGGGAGGCCTCGGGTAAGGCCACGGGGGGCACCCAGAGCCAAGGTGGCCCCGCCCCAGAAGGGCCCCTCTCCCTGGCGCCGAGGACACAGTGACCATCCGCCGCCCAGGCTGGCTCCGGGCACAGAGCAGGCCAGCCTCCCCCCTCGGTCGGTGGGGCACCACTTCCCTGCTCACCGCCTGCTCAGCTCCGCCAGGGGCCCGGGACCCCCGCACCTCTCAGATGCGCTGGTGCGCAGCAGTTTGCAGGCCGCTGAGGTTTCTCCCGCTTCTAATGGGCCACCTGCCCCACCCCTGCCACCTCCAGGAACCGCCTTGTCCCCACAGCTCAGAACCCAGAGAGGGGGTCTGCCCGGAGCCGTGGGCGTGGCCGTCCACGGCAGGTGGGGACCCATGACTCCTGGTGCAGTCGGGGCGGGGGGGTCGGCGTGCGCCCTTCCTGTGCCCGCAGAAGACCTGTGCTGAGGCGTGGCCAAGGGTCCTGGGTGGCCGGGAAGAGCTGCTGACAGCAGCAGGGGGTGGGGACCGACGGAGCCCCACTTCCTCTGGGCCGCGGCCGGGCTGGGGGTGGGGCGGGGGGCTTTCCAGGCTGGAAAGGGAAGGCGTCCCTGTGTCCCTGACGCAGGCGGGCAGGGGCCTGACACCCGCTCCAGGAAAGAGAAGGCTCGAGTCCAGATGCCCGTCTCTCCTCTGGCCAGCCCGGGGGCCCTGCCGGCCTCAACAGCCAGTTCCTTCCCCTTTTGCTCTGGCCACATGGCCTGCTGATGGGGCAGGGGTGGGTGACGTCCAGGGCAGGGGAAGGCCCTCAGCACTGGCTCACCTCCCAGGCTGGGCCCCTGTCCTGAGGGAGTCCCTGTCCTCTCCCTCCGTGTCCAGAGGCCCCAGGAAGCACTGGCCAGGCCCAGCCCCTGGCCATCTAGAGGGCCTGGCCCCCCATGCCTGGCTGGCCCTGCCCCTCCTCGGCCCCCCTGAGCTCCTGCTGCACCTGGGGATGGGCTGCCGTTAGGGGTGGGGCCTGGGGCACGGCCGCGGACCCCACGGGGGTGACAGGAAGAGGGAAGGCCAGGAGAGGGGAGGCAGTGTGGAACCCTGAGGCTCCTACACCCTGCCCCCGGCTGTGGTGGGAGCTTGTGCAATATCTGACAGGAGAGCCGTTGGGATCCACCGGGGTGCCCAGGCCTTGCTGCCCTCCAGGGGACACTGAGTCCTGACCAAGGCCACCCTGACCCGCGGGAAGCTGGCTGCGGACAGCACCTGGCCCTCGGCCCCACCTCTGGCACTTCTTCCCAGCAGGGCAGCCCCAGAGCAGCCACGCCCTCGCCTTGGGTCTCTCTTCACCCCATCCTCCTCCCCGTGGTGGGCACGGCGGGGGGGCAGGGGACCGCAGGAAGGACGTGATCCCCCCGCGGCCCTCCAGGGACCTGGCACTGGCTGCTAGAAGCTGCCAGCCTTCCTGTTTGTGCTCCCAGGCGGGCAGGGCCCCCCACAGCCCCCGCTGCACCCGCCGCCCCTTCCTGGGTGGATTCAGAGCTCAAAGGCGCGTGCCCCCCGCCCTGGGATTGCTCCCCTGCCAGGCCCTGCCCACGCTGCCCCCTCATTATACACTTGCGGGAAGCTGCCAGCCGTGGAGCCTGGGGCTCGGGGGCTCAGCCCATTCATGGGTCAGAACGAAAGGCTCTCAAGGAAAAGAAACTGGGTGAGAAGGAATGAGTCAGAAGCGAAAGCTGGGGCCTCATCCTGCCACCCCCCTCCCCCCGTCCTGACGCAGGGAGGGCACACACCCCCAGCCTGGGTTCAGCAGCCTGCAAGCACCGCAAGACCAGGACCCCGGGGCCCTCCACACCACAGGCCCCCCCGCCTGCGGGCAGCACCTGGGGTGGAGGTGGGCGAGGGCTTGGCCTGAGCGGGCAGGATGCAGAGGCGCACCGCGAGCGCCCCCTGGCGACTGTGCCCAGGGCCACTGGACCTTGTGTGGAGGGAGGGAGGAACCCCCTCAGCGAGGGGGTGGGGCGCCCGGTTCAGGGAACCCCGCCAGCCTCGCCCTCAGGAAGGTGGGCGTGCTGAAGATGGGGGCCTGGGAGGTAGGTGCCCAGGGGCCTCCAGGTGGGGTCTCAGCCAAGGGGGCAGGGGCGGTGGACCTGCAGGCCAGCAGGCCAGCCCAGCGCCAACCCTCCCACCCTTGCCCCTTCCAGCCCTGGATGGTGGGGGCACCCGCGCCACACCGGCACCACCTCCAGGGACCCTTGCATCTCGCCCCAAGGCCCACTGTCCCCGACGCCCAGCACTGGGGCCCACTCCTCTGTGCTGCTCGGCTGGGGACAGGTGGTGCCGCTGGGGCTTGGGATCTGGGCAGGCAGGTCTGGACTGCGGCGGGAGGCTGTCACCTCCCGGGCCATGGCTAGGGGCTCTCACTTCTGAGGGTCTTGGCCCACATTCGTGTGAAGAGAGGTCTTATGCCCAGGGTCCGTGCTGGGCTGGGGGCAGCTCTCCTCGAACTGGCCCCCTCCCCTCCCCAGGGAGAGGTCTGCTGAAACCCGTCATGCTGAGTTTTGCCCAGCTCTCGGCTCCCTCTCAGGGGAGCACCGGGTGGAGGAGGGTGGGCTGCCCCGGCGGGGCCGAGGCTGCGGGGGCCAGGGCCAGCTGGCCTCCTGGAGAGTCGGTGCCTGCAGAGCTCCTCTGCCCTGGGGGCCTGTGGGAGGAAGGGCAGTGCTGCCCACTGTATGGACTCTAGGAGTTTAGGCAAAGCAAGGGGCTGGCTTTGCCTGAACAGGCCTGGGGCCGTTTGAAACCAGAACTGGGGACCCGGTAGGCAGAGTTGGGCTGATGAGCAGCCCTGGGGTCCCTTGCCTGGAGGACCCCAGCCTCCTGGCCCCTACATGCAGCTCCACTGGAGGGGGGGTCTCTCCTGGCCAAGGCCTTGGGGTACAGGGGCCCCTGGAGGCAGGCTGGGGATCCCCAAGAAGTTAGAGAAGATGGAATCTGGGTGGACCCCGGCAGAGGCCCTGGGGGCGGCAAGGAAGGTGGGGCCTGGCAGGTCCAGGCTTTATCCATCCTGGGGCCTCGGTGGTGGCCAGGACCCTGGTCTGGGGTCTCTCCAGGTCACCCATTAGCCTTTTACAAAGGCTGCTTTGGGGTGAAACGTGCATTTTGGCTCCGATGGCTGCACAGCTGGGGTAGCCCGTGCAGTGGGCAGGGGTCTGTGTGTAGCAATTGACTGCTGCCAACTGGCCAGGACTCAGCAGACATGGGCTGGGGCTGGGTGTGAACTTGGATCTTTTGGGGGAGAAACGTGCTTGCCACGCCCCATTCTGGAACCAGTGCTGTGGGGGCCAGAGCAGGGAAAGAAACTGACCCTGGAGTTCCTCATGAGCCTCCAGATTCCAGGCTTCAGCCAGCACAAGAGCGGCCTGGGCCAGAGCCCTCGAGGGAGGCCAGCGTGGCTGTAAGGCAGCTATCCCCCCAGCGGTATGGACACATCTCCCCTCGCCACCCTGCCCCCAGCCCTCACAGGGTCCCAGCTCCGTGCACCTGTCTCCTGCCTCTCACACTAGTGCTCAAAAGGAAAACTGAGGCTGCCAGCTGAGCCCTCCTGCCCAGGTGGGCTCTGTTCCCAAAGCAGACTGCTTAGGACAAACTGCTAGCTCCACCCACCCTCTCCTCAGGAACCTACCTGCCTGTCTCAAACCCACCTGTCCTGCCCACCATCCATCCAGGAGCTCAAGTCTCCAGAGCCCCACCCCCACGGCAGCAGCCACGGAGGGGCTTCTAGCCTCAGTCCCTTCCTCCCTGCTGCTCCCTGGCCCCAACACCCACTCTCACCAGCCCTATCTCATCTCTGGACCCCACAGTGCTGCCCCCTCTTGAAGCCCCAGGCTGCTGGGTGCCCACAGCTGAAAGACCTCCCCAACTCCTGGCCCTCGGTGGGGGGCAAGTCTGAGTTCCTGGCATTCAAGGCCACCTACCATCTCACCCTGCTCACCCACCCCACCCTGCCAACCCACCAGGGTGCAGCCTGTGCCCCCAGGTGCCTCTGCCTGATGTGCCCTGACTCCCCGCCCCACTGCACACACTCAAAGGGCCCAGGGGCCCACACTCGATGCCTGTGTCCCCTGCCTGCGCCCCTGCCCTGGGTCACCTGTCTGTATGCCACCCCAGCCCAGCTCTTTGTATCACAGAGATGGGGACGGGGTCTCCCAGGAGTCAGAGCTGCTGGGGAGCTGACCTGGCCATACCTGTACTCCCCTCTCCCCACACTGAAGTCCAGGTGGGGCTGCGGCCTGGCCTCAGAGGGAAGGGGTGAGGGACAGGTCCCGTGGGTCTGTGACAGAACAAGGCCTCTCTCCCTTCCCACCAATCCCTGCTCCACCCGAGAACCCTCCCAAGCAGGGCCCAGGGGTGCCCAGGCCCCCAGGCTGGCGAAGGGCCTGTGGATTAACCCCCACACAGGCAGCAGGTTTGAAGCGTACTTTAATTGGCTCCTCTCCAAGCTTCCCCACCCCTGCCTGGTCTCTAGGGTCTGCCTGCCCCCTCCAGTGTGGGGTCTGACCCCAAGTGGAGAGGTGCAAGCGGGAACAGGACTGCCCGGCACCAGGGGAGGAGCCTGGGGCAGGCGTCCCCCTCGCGCAGCCCCCAGCTTGCAGAGCTGT
Source organism: Chaetophractus vellerosus (assembly GCA_004027955.1). Lineage (NCBI taxonomy): Eukaryota > Metazoa > Chordata > Mammalia > Cingulata > Chlamyphoridae > Chaetophractus > Chaetophractus vellerosus. Next base: position 1,922 of record PVKH010048706.1, on the reverse strand, counting down.
CAGAACTCGCTCTCTGCACAGGACGTGCCGGGCCCTGCCCCCAGCCGGTCCACGGGCAGGTGGGCACCAGGCCTGCTCACTGCAGTGGGGGTGCCGGCAGCGAGGAGTCATCAAACAGGGGGTTCCGCACCTCCATCTCCCCGGTCTGCGAAGGCTGGGCGTCAGGCGGGGGTCGGGGTCGGGGGTGGGGGAGGGACAGGGCAGGAGCCCCCTGAGGGCCAGTAAGTCCCACCCTCAGCCCAGTGGCGCCACTCACCGGGGCCAGGCCAGGGCACTCGTACACCGTGAAGTCGCCGTCTTCGTTCTCCTCGTCGGAGGAGGCCGAGTCCAGCTCCGTGGGCGCCTCTTTATGCCTGGGATGGGGGCGGGTAGAGAGGGGCGGGGTCCCTGGGTCCGCCCCCCACCCTCCTGGCTGGCCGGCCCGGGACCCCGGGGATGGGGACGCCCGACCCCGAGGGTCGCGTGGCCCGGTGCCGCGCGGGGCGGCCAGGCGCGGGGCGAGGCCACTCACCGCTCCAGGCAGAGCATCTGCTGCCTCTGGTGCTGGTAGTGGTACATCTCGGCGCTGCGCGCCAGCCGCTGGTCCGCCGGCTGCGGGCGGGCGGGCGGGGTCAGCCGGCGGGGGCCCGGGGCGGGGACGGGGCCCTCGGGACCACGCCCTCTGGCCCGGGCCGGGGTCAGCCAGCGGGGAGCCGGGGAGGGGGCGGGGGCCGGGCCGAGGCCACGCACCGAGATCCGGGGCGGCGCGGGGGAGGCGGGCGCCTGCGGGGCCGCGTAGTCCGCCTTCTGCGCCAGGCGGATCTGTCGCTGCAGCCTGCGGGGGAAGAGCCTGTGGCCTCCGCGCGGTCCCCGCCCGCCCGGCCCGCGCCGCCCGCCCCCGCCCGCTCACCTGCACCAGCAGAGGGCGGCCACGGCGAGGGCGGCCGCACCCGCCACGGAGCACGCGGCGATCAGCACTGCGGGGAGGCTGCGGTGAGGACCGGCCCCCGGGCGCGGCCCCCGCCCCCGCCTCCACCGCGCCCAGACCTACCGAGGGCCAGGCCGTAACCGCGCCGGCCTCCGGGCTCCAGCGGGGACATCTGCACGGGCCTGGACGACACGGGGGAGCCTAAGGAGGCGCGCGGCGAGGCTGCAGAGGCTCCCGGCAGGGAGGGGAGGCCCACTTCCGGGCCCAGGCCCTGCTCTGAGAGCCCCAGGGTGGCTGCGGCAGAGGGAGGGCAGGATGGAACCGAAGACCCCGGCTGGGGTGGGCTAAAGCTGAGGGGTGCTGTGAGGGGCGGGCGCCTCACCAGGCTCCAGGAGTCGCTGCCGTGAGGTCCCCGAGCGTCTGGCCTCCTGCCGGGCTAACTCCTGGGCCAAGAAGTCGATCTCATCTTCCAGCCTGGGCTGGGGCGGGCCCCTCTCTGGGGAGGTGAGCGGCAGTCAGGCTGGGGACAGGTGGCCTGCCAGAAGGAACGGTGCTCCTCCCGGGGCCACTCCCAGGCCTGGGTGGAGTGTCTTCCCCCAGGCCTGTACCTGCAGGGCCCCCTCCATCCCAGGTTGCCATGGCGATGGCTCGGGAAGCTTTCCTGTGAGCAGCAGCGTCACTTCCCAGGAAAAGTGGGGGCAGGGACAAGAGGGGCATGATGTGTCAGGCCAGCAGGGGTGCACATCATCCCGAAAGCAGTGGGAGTGTCCCCACCAAGGCCTGGGCTGAGCACTGGGACAGCACAGCCCTTCCCACCCCAAACCAGCACCTCCCCGGGCCAAGAGGGCACAGTGACTCCCTAAGGAGCAGGAAGAGGCCACAGTGAGCACAAGCATCCAGTTCCTGCCCCCTCCCACCCACCCCAAGTCAGGAGGTGGGGCTGGTGGCTGGACTCCACTCAGCCCTGCTGTGGGCTCTGCAGCCCAGGCAGACACCCCTGCACAGCACAGAAAGA
>PVKH010048705.1:0-10175 GCA_004027955.1 Chaetophractus vellerosus | reverse complement strand
CAGTTGTAGTATCCTGATGAAAACATGAGACCCAGCCTTGTGTGTGAAAACTCAACATAGAGAATTCTGTTGGTACATAGTTCACATATTAATGTTAATGAAAGCAGCATATATAAAAAGTTACCATAACCATTCAAAAGGAGACAGGGATATTAGAATGATGTGCTATCCTTGCCATTCTACCAAGATAACTGTAACAATTGAGCAACTTAAATACATTATAGCCACACACAACATAATCCAAAAATATTGGTCGTTTGTCATCTACACTAGAAAAACAACACCAAACAAAATTAATTTGCTTTAGTCAAATAATATATTAATTAATAAGATAGTCATCTAAATAGTAAGTCTAACTTAGATAATTCACAAATAAAAGGTCAAGTGTAAAATGATCAAAATAATCTTACGCTAAAATAGATGTGGGGCTAGAGCTGAAATTGACAATAATTATTAAATATTGCAGATTATACAACTGTAATAGAATTGCCAAACTACTGAATTTTTTAGATGAAGGAACCATGAAGACTTTTTTAGCTTATACCATTTTCTTACAGGTAACAACAGGGTGCTTAATCTAGCAGTAGCTTGCATTATTTTCTCAGTAGGAACTGAAGTTTGGGAAATTATTACATCTTAGGCTCTGTGCTAGGTACTGTAAATGCATTTACCTGTTGAATTCTTATTATCTTATGAAGTTGGTAAGGTGGTCATAGTGAAATTACTTTTCTACAGGAATTAGTTAGCAATTAAAGTGAAAATGTCACAATGTCCATTTCTCTACAAAATGCCTCAGAGGAAATTACTGCAAGATTTTTCCAAAACTCCTAAACATCTGGATTTCCCTCTGACATTAGACAGATTGTCATTCTTAAGCTCTAGATTAAGTAGTTGACTTTCTTTATATGAAAATTAAATATCTTCAAACAGCAGTATGTAAATTATAGAAATTTTGTCACCTTATTCTGGTGAAATCTGTCTATGAGTGGAATGGGAGGCAGTTCACACTGTGTAATATCAGTTTATTGTTTTTCAAAGATAAGACTCTTGACTTTAAGTTGAAAATGCCTGACTCAATGTCATGCTACTAAAACTGCGGACTTATACTGGAAAATAAAAGGATTAGAGACTTTAAATAACTGATTTCAGCTTGAATTCACAGAGCTGGAAAGAGGAAAAAACATGTTTGAAACATTTCACTCAGACTCCTAAACTTTTGTTCTCATCTCTTGTTTTAATCTAATCTGAGGCTCAGAGAAATTGTTAGAAAAACATGATGGAAGAGCATATCTGGGATGGTTATGTTAGGTTCCTGTCTAGTCGATTCTCATTAAGTAAATTCAGAAGCTGAATCAATTTGTTGCCATGAGAATCAACTAGGTTTTTCTAAAACAAACTTTTAATTATAGAACAGTTTTAGAAATATAGAAAAATTGCAAAGATAGTGGAGTGTTCCCATGTACTGCATTTCCAATTCCCCCAATTATTAACATTTTACATTAGCATGGTCTAGCATGGTCCATTTGTTAAAATAATTTACCAATATTAATACATTATTATCAACTAAAGTCCATATTAGTTTGCCCCTAATGTCCTTTTACTGTTTCAAGATCCAACCCAGGATACATTACATTTAATCATCTTTTATCCTTAGGTTCCTATTGGCTGTGCTGTTACTCAGATTTTCCTTTTTTTGATGACATTGAGAGCTTTGAGGAGTACTAATCAAATATTTTGAAGAATGACCCTCAGTTGTGGTTTGAGTGATGTTTTTCTCATGACTAGACTGGGATTAGATTGAGTTTATGTGTGTTGAAGAAGAAACCTACAGAAGTAAAGTGCCATTTCTTTTACATCATATCAAAGGTAACTTGGGCCAATGTGACTTATCACTGTTGATGTTAACTTGGATCACCTGGTTTAGGTAGTGTTTGCCAAGTTTCACCATTGTAAAGTTACTACTTTTTCCTCCCTTTTCACACTTTACTCTTTGGAAGGAAGTTACTCTGTGCAGCTCACACTTAACATGTGGGGAAGTGTGGCAGTTTGAAATTATTTTATGAATCCCCCAAAGAGAAAGATTGTAAACTAATCTATTTCTCTGGGTGTGGTACCATTGATTGTATTAAATTCAGCTGAGGGGCCTTTGATTAGATTACCTGTTAACATTGCTTTAAGGCTTTTGTTTGGACTACATCAGTGAGGCCGGACTCAGGTGGAGACTCTGCCCCCTTGCTGGGTCTGATATAAAGGAAACAGAAGAGAGAAACTCACTCAGACAGATATAGGAAAAGGAAGCTGCCCCTGTTTGATCCTGCCTGTAAGAAAGAGGACTACAAGATCATTTAAACATGAAGCCCCAGGAGGCTGGGCCTGTGGAGCAGCTCAAGAGGAGACGGTGAGCCTGGAGATGAAGGCTGAAACCTCGGCAGAGATGGGCAGCCATCTTGCTTCACAATGTGGCAACATTCTGGAACAGACAGTAGTTGACTTAGGTGAGAAAGCATCTCTGGTGCCGAGGTTGGGACTTCTCATGGCCTTAGAACTGTAAGATTTTATCTCAAATAAGCCCCCATTATTAAAGCCAACACATTTCTGCTACTTTGCATCAGCAACCCTTTGACAAACTAAAACAGGAGAGATATATGCCACCTCCTTGAGGGCAGAGTATTTACATAAATTACTTGGAATTCTTCTGTTTTGGTTGTCTATTTTCCTTTTTATTTATTAATTCAATCATATCAGTATGGCACATTTATATTTTGGGTTTTATTTCAATACCATTTCATTTATTTTATTAATCAAATGTTCCAGTTTTAGCCACTGGTAGCTCTTTAGGTATTTCCTACCTCCCTTTGACATACCCCTATCACTGTGTGTATATGTTTTGTTTTGTTTTGTTTTACCATTTTCTTATATTATGGCACTACAAGATACTCTGGGTTCATCCTCTTTACATACTACTCTAAACCTAGGGGCAAGCATTTCTCCAAGAAGCTCTAGTTCATTTTAAAAGAGAATGTTATTAAAAACTAAATTCTGTGTGCTAGATTTGCTTGTTGCTATGGGAATGTCCTCACTTTTAGGCCCTCTCAGCTGACAAAACAAGGGAATATAGTTGAAATACTAACCTGTGTGTTTACACATATCTATAAATATATAACCATATGCATTTATAGTAACATGAGTTTGTATAGATGTCCCAAAGCTAATCCATTACCACATGGTTATTATAGCCTCCTCACCTTGCTTATGTTACTTCCCACTCTGTAGTAAAAAATCAGACTCTACCATCTGCCATTGACTTACATTATTGTTCAGTTCCAGTATTCACACATCGTGGTATCAAAATTGTTAACTTATATTTCTATGGAAAGCACCTTTATCCACTAGAGTACAGTACTTATGCCATTTATTTTGTGTTTAGTCTTACAACTGGAACATTTTTGAATTGAAAACTTTTTCCCATGTAGGTCATATGGCCAAGACAATAGTGCTAGATGAAATGCTGAATGAATGAGAACTTTATTTTCTAAATTAGCTATGATCATAATTTGTAACCCATTCAATCTTTCTGAAATGTTTCCATAATGAATGTACCAATTCAACATCATCCTAATAAATTCTGTCTTCTAATGAAAAAAAAAAATAGATGTATTCTATTGCAAGTAAGACCCATGGCCTTCCTAACACATGACTGAATAAACTGTTCTCTAGTTAGTCCCAAATAATTGTTGTTACTGATAAAAAATTTATATTAAGTTGTGTTTCACATTATGACTGAGTAGTTATTAAAACTATCTGCAAATAAAGATGAAATAAACACTGAAAGAACATTTTCCTAAAAGCAAAGTTGAAAAAGCAAGTGAAGAAGCATGGTGTTCATTTTCTAAATATAAGCCAAGTATTAAGGCATCACTAGATAATGGAAAGTTTGATATTTTTATAATCACAATAATTTCCATGTGCTTATTCTTTATTTTGCACAATTGTAAGCACAGATTTTTCTGAGGCAGAATTGCCTTCTAATGGGAATTTTCCCTTTAATAGTTAGTAAGCCAGGATTTTTTTCTTAAGCTTCAGTTTTAACATATGCCATATGAGAAAAAAATTGAAATTCACATTTAGTATAAATGAGATAACCTATATAGAGCAAATTGGAATGAATTTAGTAAATAATAGATGCCAACAAAATATTAATTTTTCCATATTCTATTTTTTTCTGGGAACAAATATATTCAAATGTATTTGGTGACTAGAACCTGTGCTATTGGGAAATCAGGCTATATTGCAAATTTCCACCATTTCCACCATGACTTTTTACATGACTTTGATCAAATTCTATAAGCTTTCTGTACTGCAGTACCATTATCCATAAACCATTATTTTATTATCTCTTGTTCCCTTCTTACTCATTCCTGCCTTAAATTGTCCACTTTCATACTTGGGTTATATAATGCCTTGAATTCATAACAGAGAAAAACTAAAACAAAGATCAAAGTGATCCTTTTAACTCTTTAACCTCTCATAGCAGAGGAGACTATTTGAAAACACATAGACATTCCTCAAAGCACTAAATGAAGGCTCCCTTGGGTTGGGACTGTGTCTGTTTTTCCATCACTTTCTTTTGTTCCTATTATGAAGGCTGATGTTTACCAGTCATTTGATAAATACTGATGAATAAATGAAACCTCCCTAATATACAAAGGATACTTCATTGTTTCCTTGGCTACTCAAATAAATACTATGAAATGTGTGTGGTTAACAATGGGAATGGATTAGCTCATGATTTTGAGGCTGGGAAAAAAGTCCAATCAAGACTTCATCAAGGCAGTGCTTTCTTCTCAAAGACTGGTATTCTGGGGCTGGCTGCTGGCAATCTTTGGTCCTTGACTCCTCCATCACATGGAGAAGCAGTTTGGTATTATTTATGAATTCTAAAAATAGATATTAGATTATCTTTGTAAATTTGTCTGTTCCTCTGGGTGCATTAGATTATATTGGATTCAGAGGTTTCACTCTTTCTTGATTAAATTATGATTAAGACTTTGGGCCACACCAGTAGTATGTTGAGTTTCTGTCCTCTTGGTGGGTGGGGGCTCACAGAGATAATGACAAGGCAGAGGAGTTAGTTAGAGTTTTGATCCTGGATCCGGGAAGTAAGCACACAGAGAAACAGTGAGGAAAGAGAGGAGGTTCCATTAGACACGACAGAGGCCCCAGGAAGAGAGATGAGCCGATCACCTGGTAGTTTACAGCCAGCCTTGTGTAGAGAGCAGAGCAGCTGAGCCCAAAGAGAAATGAGCTGCAGGAGAGAAACGAGACTTCTCCCAGCCTACAGCTGATATTGGAAGAAACTGGGACCATGGAGCCTTAAGAGGAAGAGGAAGCCTGAACTCTTGCTGATGTTGGCAGTCACCTTGCTCTAACACGTGGCAACAGACTTTGGTGAGGGATGTAACTTATACTTTATGGACTGGTAACTGTAAACTTCTACCCCAAATGAATGCCCTTTATAAAAGCCAACTGATTTCTGGTATTTTGCATCAGTACTCCTTTGGCTGACTAATGCACATGGCAATGCACATGGTAGCCTCTCCTTTCTCTACTGGGATCCCTTGAATTTCAACTTCTTACTTTATAAGAGTTTCTTTCTCTCTGTATGAATTTCATTTTGATTATAAAGGACTCCAGTTGTAGGATTAAGACCTATCCTGTTTTGAGTTGAGCCTCACCTTAACTCATATAGCCTCATCAAAAGGTTCTATTTACAATGGGTTCACACACACAGGATTAAGTGCAACAACATGCTTTTCTGGGGGTACATACAGCCCCAAACCACCATATATAGAAAATATGATTTTACAGCTATGCGGCAAATTTTCTAAAAATCATTTGAAAATGAGTGCTGTTTCCTGTGGTACTTTCATTTATATCTTGCCAATGTTGAAAACACATTTTCCCTTCTGGTTTTAAATTTTGGAAGCATCCAATTTTTTTCAGAGCTAAGCTGACTGAATAATGTTTTTGACAACTGGCAATACTGTTTTGGTTTGAAATGTGATTTTGGTTTGAACATACAAAGCACTGGTACTTATTTCCTTGTGTGGCTTGCAGTCTAACTCTGCAGGTAATTACAAAAGAACATTTTAAAAATGTAGTTTGTGTAATATCAGCTTCAGGGGAACAAGCACATTGTTTTTCAAGGCTGAAAATCTGAAAGATGCAACACCTAAGAATTTTGTGTAACATCTGGCATAAAGAGTATATACAAACACAAAGGTCATGGTTTCATTAGTGATATTAGGTCAGTTTTGATATTATATCCTAAACTTCATCCAGATTCTCCTTTTTATTCTGATGAAAATTTGGATCATAAACTAAAATAGTAATCATAAAAAAAGCACATTGAATGTTCAAATAACTTAACTGAAATAATATGCATGTGTGTCCAAAGTGAATTAAAGCATGCCAGGTAACATTCTCAACGTTCAGCAAAACTGACAACTGATTATTATTCAATTTGGGCAGAGTGACATTACACATTTTAACCACATTGGTTGTGAAAACTTGTGTCAGCATGAACATAATTTCTTTGGAATGTGAGGGTATTAAATATTGCATTGCAGATGCTCACAAAATATGTACTCATTTTTGCCATATGGGAGAGACAAATGAAAGTCTTCAAGGATCAACAAGAGAAAAACAAACCACCTAATACGCCAATTAAACTAAGTGCCAACTTGGGATACAAGCCACTTTTGAAGCAACAGGATTGATAGGAGAGCTGTAAAAAGTGATCTATGAATATACAGTGGCAAAAGAAACAGAAAAACATCCTCTTATTTTGAAATATATGGATAGATAAGCTATTTTTATGTGTTAAAAATATTGAGCCATGATGCAAGGGATACCATGGTGATTAGCTATGCTTCAGTTTAAAATAGGCCGTAGGAAAAAACACGTGTTAATATTACTGTATGTTAACTTTTTTCAATATAAGAAACTATTAAACACTCAGATCTTTGCAAATGGATAAACAGGAATAGCTAATTTGGAGGCTAAAGTTTACCTATTCAATTAGAGGTCAATATCTCTCATACCACCTCTGCTAACTTGGCTCCTTTTCTTCTGTTTACCATCTCAATAGTTGGTACTACAATGAACTGGCTTTTAAGTCATTCAGACTTCTTCTGTCTCATGTCACCCAATCCTGTCCAATGTATTTGATAAAAATATCTCTCTAGTCTTTCCCTTTCACTCCATTCCCACTGTTAATTTAATCAAGATTCAACAACATAGCTCATAAGGTCTACTTATCATAACCATAAGTTCCAGCGTAAATTCTCCCCTTTCACTAGACCTCAGATTTAAAATAATAACAATACTCTTAATGACACCTTCTCATTTTTCCATACATTGCATCTGAACAGTGCTACTATAAAAATATCTTTATTTGTCTACCAGTGCATATATAAAAGAGGTTTCTTTTTTTAACTGTGTACTTGATATGTGAATTACTAAGTTAAAGAGTATGAGTATGTTAAATTACAAGATAATGCCATAAGGCTTTCTGAGATGGTTGTACTAATGTACATCTCTAGTAACAATATGAGATCCTCTTGAACTGCATCTGCTATAACACCTGATGTTAAACTTTTTAATCTTTGCCAGTGGATGAAAAAACTGCTATTTTCTTTTTATTTTAGAGTGTATTTCTCTGATCACTAAGGAGATGGAATGTCCCATGTTATCTGTAGCCTCCCTCCATTCTTATCTAAGAGGTAGTCACAAAATGCACAAATGCAAATACATACACTCACACACACCTTCACTTATACAGTTCTTACTCTTCTTGGCTCTCATTCTTAACATCACTAGCTCATGGAAGTTTTTTTCTGATTCCTCTGTACATTGTTTAGTTATAGAATGTGCGTGCTCCCCACAAGTTTTTCAACTTCCTCTATCATCACATTTATGCCATATGTCCAGTGGTCATTTACTTGTCTGAATTCTGCCACAGAAGCATGAAAAATCAGGAATAATTTCCCCCACACCAGTGGATCCTCAGTGTATAATGACAATGGTGAATAAGCTTTGTTTCTGCTGCAGATCCTTAGCTTCATAAGAAAGCCTTGATAGTTAGCTTTGAGAATTTAAGAGAGGATAAATATGACCTTGTAAAGGTTCACAATGGACCCATAGGATGTTGAGGTCCAGGATCATGGGATAATGTGCTACTAATGGGTTTTGAATGGCAAGTTGTAGTAACATGAGTAGGGCTATGTGATGGGGAATTTATAAGCCTCTGGCGTTACTGTTGAAAGAAATGTTTGTTCAGATTTTTCAGACCAGGATAATGGATACTGTACTTATTATCTAGCAAGAAGCTTTTCTTTCCAGCTTCATCTGTATTTTGAAACAATGTATTCTGCTCAAGAAACATTCACAACATTTTCACTGAATAGGATATTCCTATTATGTCAAATGGGTAATAGCAGATAATAAAATGTAACAACTGAGGCTACATAAATATTTGTATAATGAAAATGAAAATCAGAATTTACAGCTCTAAATCACATTTTTTCACCCTAATAACAATTACCTTAAGTAATTATGCATGTATCCTAATGAAATCTGTTGTTAGTAGCCTGTTCCCTTATTGTGTATTTATCATGCCTTTTACTTTTCATAAAAATCCTCTAAGGTCTTCACTCCTGTTCTCTACAGACAAGGTACGTAAACCTTTCCATGGTGACACAACCAACAAATGGAAGATATGAGATTGAATTTAGATATGTTGAACATGCTCAGCTCCTTCTCCCCACATTGCCTTATAAACTATATTGATAATTACTCAGATTTTATTTTAGACCAATATGTATTATTTTTGGCCAGTTCCCAAAATCAAATCCAACCTAAGAGAACCTAAATTCACATGAAGTCTCTTAAAACAGTTTGTAAAGAAAAGTTCAATGTCTTTTTCATAATTACCACATGAATGAAATATATTAGTGTCTTAAGATGAATTCAACAAAGTATTCAACTCTTTTTTAATCCCTACTATTTTTCACTTATAGCACATAATCACAACTTACATTGTGAGAGACCAGTGGTATAATTGAGACAATACATGGAGGAGAAATTATTAATGGAGAGCTCAGAAGGACAAAATGTTATAGAGAAAAGGGATATTCTTTGGATTTGGGAGGATAGGAATAAAGGCCATAGTCATAAAAAAAGAAGGAAAGGACCATGTATATCAACATTATACCACATAATTTTAAAATAATATTTAGATAACATTAAACCTCAGAGGTTTTTGATGTGTTTACTTTTCTAATCACAAAATAAATTTGTGCTAATACTAATAGATTTTGAAAATATGAAATGCATGTTTTCAATTTAGTGATGTCCTTTCCTGTTGGTATTAATATCATTCATTTTATTGTCTCAGCTTTCTGTGTTATTAAAATGTATATGTATGTGTGTGAGAGAGATTCAAATAATCTGGATTTACACATAAGCACACAGTTTTATCACAGATATTTTAATCCAAAATTACATAGGTCAAAATTTATCAGCATGATGACTAGAGCATGGGGTATTCTGAATATCCCAAATTATTTCTAGTTGCTTCAAAATGGGTGTTTACAAAAATTCCCAAACCATCCCATCCACTGATTTATTTACACCACTGCTTATCCTTTCTTGATCGAGTTACCTGGCTTATTTATTCAGTCATGCTGTAATACTGCTGAGCTCCTCAAAGGCCCACGTACTTTTCTAGCCTGAAGATTCATTTGTGATCAGTATAGTTAAGGTCTCTGCCCTCAAAAAACTTCTATCCAGTTAGGGAAAAGAGATATTATACAAGCAAAACAGTAAAAATTGTAATTTCAGAGAAGTGATAAGAGTTATGAAGAAAATGAAACAGAATACTGTGCTAGAGTGATGAGAATATGGCTGCTATTTCAGAAAGTGAGAGATAAAGGAAAGACTTTTTGATGAAGTGACATTGAGCTTAGATCTGATGCTCTAAGCTCAATTGATGATAACTAGGGCTAATGCTTATTTTTCGAAAAGCTGATTAAAGAAATCTTGATATTGCTTGTCTTTTTCAGTCCCTCTGGTTAAATTGCCAATGTCATGCCATTGATAATACCTCCAGACTC
>PVKH010048704.1:0-10180 GCA_004027955.1 Chaetophractus vellerosus | reverse complement strand
GTATGATATAATTAGGACACTGAAAGAGAAAAACTGCCAGCAGAGAATTCTTTATCCAGCAAAATTGTCCCTAAAATATGAAGATTAGTTTAAAATATTCACAAATAAACAGAAACTAAGAGAGTTCATAAAAAAGAATCAGCTTTTGCAGGAAATATTAAAGGGAGCATTACAGTTGAAAGAAAAAGACAGGAGCAAGAGACTTGGAGGAGAGTGAGAAAGGCAAGAATAGCAGAAAGGATAACCAAAAGAGTAAAAAGACAGACCAAAAAAAAAAATATGGTATGCCGTATTTATAAATACAGAAACTGAGGCTTAGAGAGAAAAAAATTATATCATGAACTTAATAGTCCTGCTCTTAGCCATGGGTCGGTACTATCTTCTACACTACATGTTTTTCAAAATATATATGCTCCCCCACAATTAATCTCCTTCCCCTGAGAACCGTTGCTCTCTTAGAAAGTGGGATTTGGCATTCAGTCAGCCTACCCTCATTGGCCTTGGACAGTGGTCCAAGAAGCGTTGCTTATCCCTTCTATTGTGGGGACAGCAGATGGGTGACCCCGAAATCTGTCAGCTGGTTCCTTTGGCATGCCTCTCTTTCCAGCTTGTATTTGTGAGGGGCTTCCGTTGTTGACCTGGGGAAAAGGGACTCACTCTATCATTAGATGTTTAGGAAATGGATGAAATGAGAAGATAGAAAAGAAGAAGTCAATCCACTTTGTGAAATGTGAAGGTAAAAAGATTACAGCTGCCTGGAAAACAGTGAAGAGAAAGTAACAGTGAAGAGAAACAGGAGAAAAAGCTTGAGACAGAGGCCTTTATGTTTTAAAGGATAAGTGTACCGCTTTGATACTTGCCTGTTGGGTAATACAGACAGAGCAATTGAATAGAAAAGGGAAGGAAAGCCACAGGAAAGCCACAGGTTCTGGGTTTTGACAGAAACACCCCATGACGTGTGTATTTATGTAAGCGACTGCTATGCCGTGAATTCCTTAACTCTCCTCCGCCCACCAGTCTGATAGGGGATGGGAAACAACTGAGTCATATCTTAAAGTGAACATCCCACCTACCTCAAAACAAAGCAACCTTTTGATGTCTGGATTGAGGTTTCTCTTGCCTTTGCAGGGAAAGAAGGTTGAACGCCTGTGATTGTGGGAGTTGTAGCTACACAGCTGCTGTACCTTCACACCTCAAAGATGGGAGTTCACTTTATTCTGCTGGTGTTAACAAATCTCTGACAACTGACAGGTTTAAGAACATTAAGCCTCTCCGAATAATTTTCAGATATTTCTGACACAGAATCCTGGAGAGGGAGAAAGAGCAAAGGAGAGAGAGGCAGAAACAGATAAAGAACTGCAAGACAGAAAATTGGGTATGAGGAAGGAAGCTTCAAGGTCATCCTGACTATACCATTTAGTGTTGGCTCCCACAATCCCTTGGATTACTGTGGTTTAGCAGCCATAACATGCACAGCTTATACTTAGATCCCTGTCCTTGATTTTAGAGTTTAACAGAGTAGAATTTAATATTAACTTTGTTACATAGTATTATGAGCACACTCACTGATCCCGAGGTGTGCCAAGCATAGCAATAAGGATGCTGTTTACACTGGGTGCAGACTACACTGGGGAGCATTGTTTGTAGAAAATCTACAAACAATATAAAATGGACTAAAAGTCGGTCTGCGATAGGCCAGCAATTCTAAACAATGTTAGCGATAAGATACTCCTTTGCCCCATCAAAATCTTTCTTGGTTTAAGTTCTGAACAATCACTGCAGCCTCTGTTGAATTTTCTTTACAGGTTTTTCTGAGATCCAATACACATGCCATAAAATTCATTTATCATGTATAATTCAATGGTTTATAGACAATTGTGCAAACACCACCACAATCTAAGCTTAGAACATTTTCATCACCTGTTGAGTAGTATGAATATATATGTAAGCTTCCAATTAGCACATTTTTATTAATGATGCTTTAGTGGTTTTTCATACTACATGGAAGTTTATTTTTAGCTACATGGCAACATTTTAAGAGGAAGTTCATAATGGTCTAGAACTATGCTCTCAGTCACTCTGGGTAGTTTGGTCTCTAACTCCTGTCGTTTACAGATTCCTGCATTTAAACAGTAGATTCAAAATAAACAATAATAAATGCAAATTATTTTCTCCTGAGTTATCTTTTTTTTTCCTAGCTTAAAATTTTTATGAGGTAAATCAGATACAAAAGTATTTTCAAACAACCAGAATCAGACTCGAATAAAGATTTATTTTTTAAAATTTATTATATATCCCCCCTTTCTGCTTGTTCTTGCTGTGTTCATTTTTGTGTTCTTCTGTGTCTGCTTGTCTCCCCCCGCTGCGGCATCCCACCGAGTCAGCTCACCGCGTGGCGGCTTGCCTCCTCGCGGGGGCTTGCCCTGCCCGCGGCAGCTTGCTTCTCGAGGCAGTCTGCCTGCTCGAGGAGGCCCCAGGAACCAAACCTGGGGCCTCCCATGTGGTAAACCAGAGCCCTACCAATTGAGCTACAGCTGGTTCCCCAGACTCGAATAATATACAGGGAAACACCAAGCCTTAAAACTGTTCCTTGAAGCTATTCACATGGAAATTTTAGAGAAAGCTACACAGCAACAAAACGTAAGGAAATGTGTCATTGACATAGAAAAACAATAAAATTTCAAAGAAGAATGCCAAGACAGAGAATAAAGATAATGGTTTTACATTGCTAGAAGAAATCAAACTCAATGTTTGAATACTGTCTTAGTTCGCCAGGATAGATAGCACACCCACACAATGGGATGGCTTCAGCAAGAAGCATTTATTGTCTCATGGTTTTGAAGGCTAGAAGTCCAACATCAAGGTCTCAACAGGCCATGCTTTCTCCAGGAGTCTGTAAGTTCTGGTGTGGACTTGACACAATTCTTGGGGATCCTAGGTTTGCATCTCTGCCTCTGACACAATGTCTACTCATGTGGCTTTCTCCGACTTCTGACTTCTTTCTGTTTCTGGTTTCTATGGGTGAACCGAGTTTAAATTTCCTCTCTTTGTAAAGGCCTTCAGCAATACGAATTAAAACCCACCCTGATTCAATTTGGACACACCTTAATTAGTAAAAACATCTTCAAAGGTGCTATTTACAAATGAGTTCACACCCAGGGATACAGGGTTAAGATTAAGAATGTGCCTTTTGTGGGGATACATAATTGAACCTACCACAAGTACCAAGCAATGGACACCCATTTTAAAGTAGTGAATAAAAAAAATGCCAAGATTTATTATTGTCCAGTCATTTTTCCATATTTTTGTATGAGGTGAAAACATTTGCAAGTTTTTACTAAACATAATTTTTAATAAGTTTTCTGGGAACCAGCTATAGCTCAATTGGTAGGGCTCCGGTTTACCACATGGGAGGCCCCGGGTTTGGTTCCCGGGGCCTCCTCGAGCAGGCAGACCACCTCGAGAAGGCAAGCCGCTGGGAGCAGAGCAAGCTGCCGCAAGCAGGCAGGCCGCCGTGCAGTGACCTGACTCAGCAGGATGCCGCAGCAGGGGGAGACAAGCAGACACAGAAGAATGCAAAAAAAAAAAAAAAAGCAAAAATGAACACAGCAAGAACAAGCAGCAAGGGGGGGATATATAAATAAATAAATAATAAATCTTAAAAAAAATAAGTTTTCTGGCAAAGATAATACTTTAGTGGAAGTTTCTTGATTGTAGAGACATTTGAAAGACACTAGAATTGATCTTAAAGACAAAAACATGAGCAGGTTTTGCAATTTCTGGAGTTTATTATGAAATTGATTTTTATGCCCCTCTGCCAAATGTATTCTTATGTTTAAGACTTTCCCTTACTGTCTGTTATTTCATGTGGAGGAACCTTTTCAAAATTAGAATTATTAAAACATGGTTTTTTTCTGAAGCTAGAGCAACAAACCTGGCTATACTATCAATCGAGTGTGAAGGTGTAAAGGTTAAATTTGATGAAGCCACTGACAGACAAATTTTTTAAGTTGTCACTCAAAAATTGAAAATGTAATATTCATTACTGCTTGAGACCAATTCCTCTTTTTTCAAAAAATACATTAATATAATTCAAAAGTATCAATTCTTTACTTTTTCCCTTTCTTTTATTGAAATATTTAATTAGCTTTATTTTTTTATTCACTTATTTTTTTAAAGATTTATTTATTTTATTACATCTCTCCCCTCCCCCCCCCACTGCGGCAACACGCTGAGACTGGTCACTGCGCAGGCGCGGCTTTCCCCGCTTGTGGGCGGCTTCTGCTTCTATTCACGGCCGGCTTTCAGTTCGCGGGTGGCTGGCTGCGCTCCATCCACGGGCGACCTGCCCTGCCCGTGGTGGCTTTTGCCCTGTCCGTGGCAGCTTTTTGCCCTGCCCACGGCGGCTCTGGCCCACCCATGGTGGCTTGCCCTTCTCAAGGCGGTCTACCCACTAGGAGAGGTCCCCGGGAACCGAACCTGGGGCCTCCCATGTGGTATGCCGACGCCCTATCCACTGGGCTATCAAGCCGGCCCTAATTAGTTTTATTTTACTGGCATTATTATATATACAAAGTTCAAGAAAAAATGTTTCCCAGGAAGCATTTCTTTTCTGGCCATTATTATTTTCATTTCTTTTTATGGTTATTACTGAAAATAATTTTGTCATATAAAAAGGGAAGTGTTAGAAGAAACTATCTGCTCTGGAGGTCAAATATATTACAACACTACACAAATTGCCTTTGAAAATATCTTTTATGTTTGGTTTCTTTAAAAAAAATGGTGTTATCATAAATATATATTATTGGTTTCCTTCATGCAAATTACTCTGTTAGAACCTGGGGGCAGCATGACATGCATCTGCTATGTATCAGCTGCCACAACAGGCAGTTTCTCATAAGTTGCTGGATTTAATCATTACAAAAACCCATGAAGTAAATTTTATTATTTTCATTTTATAGATGAGGTTTAGAAAGGCTTAACAAAGTAAGGAAGATTACATAGTAATGTAGCTAGAAATTCTCTAAGTTCTTGGCTAAGCTGTGAGAAATGAATTTCAGTAGCAAGCCAGGTTAGTTAGGCCAGTAATTTATTAAGGAATGGTGGGAAAAGAAATGGGAGAAAATAACAGATCATGGGTCCCACGTAGAAAGGAAGGGGCTGAAGAGTGATAAAGAGGGCCAATTTACAGGCTACAATCCCCCATTATAGATTATAAATTCCCAGGTCTATTTGCATGTTCATCATGGCGAGGGGCGGGGAAGGCAAGAGCAGGGGTCAAAAGGCAAGAGTGAGGGAGAAAGGCAAGAGAAGGGCCTTTTGGCCTTTGTGCTTGCTTTTTGAACCATTAATTATTCCACCCTTTTATTAATGACAGGGAAGGAGTCCCAGCTGTTTGCAGCTTTGATTGATTACCCCACCCATCAATCTCTTGGGAGGGCCCAATAATTAGGCCCCTGGAGAATATTCAGGGCTTCTCCTGGCTTCTGGAGGAAATCTCGTTCTGAATGGGGGAATCTCACAAGTTCTTCCAGCAGCCGTCTTGGGGGTACTGATGTCCACGTGGACTTCTTGCCAGGTTCCAGATCTGTCTATTGATTCCCTAACTAGCCTGTTTTAGTAACTTCTGATTTTTAACTAGTGGATTTGAATCCACACTATCTCCAAAGAGTGATACCGCTTTGCAGGTGTTTACAGTCTAATTGGGAATACAGAACAAACAAATAAAGATAAAAAGGTAAAATAATATAAATTATATATGCTAAGTGCCAAGTACAGACTGGACCAAGATCTCTCTTGGGTCAGGAAAGGGAGTCATTGCTAGGGACTCTCACAGTTTGAGAAATTTTTGGGGGGGAAGGGTCTAGCAGGGCCTTGAAAGGAGTATTTAAATACAGAACTTTAAAAGAAAATGGGAGAGATGGAGGATTAGAAAGGCAGAGGGATCACTTCTCTCCCAGAAAAAAATAGCTAGAGGATAGGTGGAGACTCACTAGAGGACTGATCTGGGGCTCAGGACACCAGGCAAAGGCAAGTCACCACCCAGAAGAGAGAGGGGTGAAGGAAAGGAGTCTCAGCTGGCTGAAAAATCCTGTGAGTAAAGCTGCAAAATCATCAGTGGGAGCCCATCCCCCCACCCTTAGAGCAAAAAGCAGTCTGTGGACTGCAGTGGCTGTGGACTGCGGTGGCTGCAGACTGAGGGGGTTGATGGGGTCCTCTTCCCCAAGAAGTGGGAGAGTGAGGGACACAGCCTATAGCAAATTCATATTTTGGCCAGTGAACTTGGTCTACTGCATCAGAGGCAAACTTCCAGACTGGGTGGGGCCACAACATGGTTTGCACTGAATGCTGGCAGGGAGCTAATGACAATTTGCCATTTCAAACACACTCCCAACAGCCCCTGGCTGGTTGTTGAGGAGGCAGAGGAAGGGAGGGTGTGGCTGGCCAAGGGAGGAGAACAGCTTCTGAGAAAGTTTGTTTATGAGGTTTTGCCAGTCCTGAGGAGATTACTTCTGCACTACCCACCCACCCATGGAGTGGTGTGACCTGAGAGAGCTGCCAAAGAGCACCATCTTCTGGCCAGACCAGAAAAGTGCATGAAAAGGGAAAAATAATAATAAATCAATAATAGAGGCAAACAGATGCCCTTTAGTGCCCCACTCTCCAAACCCCTTGGAAACTGGTATGTACCCCATTAGTGGGTCCTTAGCCATGATTTGAGCAGTTAAACAGAGACAATCATAAATACTCTGAACAGGTTGAACCAAGGGTCAAATAACAGTGGTAACAAACAGCTATTTAATAGTAAGTCCCTAGACAAGAAGAGAAATTGAACATCAGAGTAAGCTCAAAATCAGAATCAGCTGCCTAGACATCAGCAAAAAATTACAAGCCATACTAAGAAAAAGGAAGATATGATTCAGGCAAAGGAACAAATCAAAGCTACAGATGAGACACAGGACCTGAAGCAGCTAATCAATGAATTTCATGCAAATCTCCTAAATCAAATCATGAAGTTGAAGGACAATGTGGCTAAAAAACTAAAAGACATTAAGAAGACACTGGGTGATGAATGCACGATTATGTTATTATACTAAATACCATTGATTGTACACTTTGGATGAAATGTATGCTTTATTAATATGTATCTATCAGTAGAATTGATATATTAGAAAGAAGAAGGCGCTGGATGAGAACAAAGAAAAAATTGAAATCTTGGATAAAGAAATGACAGAGCTTATGGGAATGAAAGACACAATAAGTGAGATTTTTTTTTAAAGATTTATTTATTTTATTACATATCTCCCCTTCCCCCACTGCGGCAACGCGCCGAGAGTGGTCACTGCGCAGGCGTGGCTTTCCCCACTTGTGGGCGGTCTCTGCGTCTGTTCACGGCCGGTTTTCAGTTCGCGGGTGGCTGGCTGCACTCCATCCACGGGCGACCTGCCCTGCCCGTGGCGGCTCTTGCCATGTCCGTGGCAGCTTCTTGCCCTGCCCACGGTGGCTCCGGCCCGCCCATGGCAGCTTGCCATTCTCAAGGCGGTCTGCCCGCTAGGAGAGGTCCCCGGGAATCGAACCCGGGGCCTCCCATGTGGTATGCCAGCGCCCTATCCACTAGGCTATTGAGCCGGCCACAATAAGTGAGATTTAAAAAACACAATAGAGGCACAGAACAGCAGATTTGAAATCATAGAAGAAAGAATCAGTGATGTAGAGGAAAGAAAAACTGAAACTGAAAAGAGAGAATAAAGATAGAAAAGAACAAAAAAATTAAGCATGGGCTCAGGGAGTTGAACGACAAAGGAAGCACACCAACATATGTTTTATGGGAGTTCCAGAAGGAGTTAAGAAGGGAAAAGGGGCAGAAAGAGTATTTCAGGAAATAATAGCTGAAAATTTCACAACTCTAATGAAAGGCATGAATATACATGTCCAGGAAGCACAGCATACACCAATTAGAATAAATACAAATAGACCTACCCCAAGACACATGATATTCAGAATGCCAAATGGCAAAGATAAGGAGAAAATTCTGAAAGAAGCAAGGGAAAAATGAAATATCACTTATAAGGGGCATCCATTAAAGCTTAGTTCAGATTTCTCTTCAGACACCATGAAGGCAAGAAGGCAGTGGTATGATATAATTAACGTGCTGAAAGAGAAAAACTGCCAGCCAAGAAATTCTTTATTCAGCAAAACTGTCCTTCAGTATGTCAGTGAGCTTAAACTATTCACAGATAAGCAGAAAGAGAGTTCATAAACAAGAATCCAGCACTACAGGAAATACAACTGGCAAAAAAAACCAAACCCACAACTCAACACATGAATATTCAACATCACTAGCAATTAGAGAAATGCAATTCAAAGCTACAGTGATATATCATTTCACAGCTATTAGAATGGCTACTATTAAAAAGACAGAGAACTACAAGTGTTGGAGAGGATGTGGAGAGATAGAAACACTTATTCACTATTGGTGGAAATGTGGAATGGTACAGCCACTGTGGAAATCTGTTTGGCTGTTCCTAAGAAAGTTATATATTGATCTACCACATGACCTGGCAATACTACTACTAGGTATATACCCAGAAGAACTGAGAGCAGTGACACGATCAGACATCTGCACACTGATGTTCATAGCAACATTATTCACAATTGACAAAAGATGGAAACAACCCAGGTGTCCATCAATGAATAGATAAACAAATTGTAGTGTATACACACAATGGATTATTCATCTATAAGAAGAAATAAAGTCATGAAGTATATGACAACATTGATGAACCTGGAAGATATTATGTTGAGTGAAACAAGCCAGGAACAAAAGGGCAAATATTATATGATTTCACTAATATGAACTAAATATAATTAGCAAACTCATGGAGTTAATAGATAGAATATAAGTCACCAGAGAATAGAGAATGGAAAGCTGAGGTTTAATCTGTGCAAAATTGGTAAAAAGTTGTTTGGAAATGAATAGAAATGGTAAAAGCACATCACAGGATTTGTAATCAGTAGCACTAACATATACATATGATAATGGTTTATTCTGGTTGAAATGATGCTGTGTTTTGGTTGTGTCCCTAAGCTTTGGATTGCTACTTAGCCTATCCTTTCTGCCATGTAGCTTTCATCCTTCAACATCACAGATTTGGCAAAATACTTGCTAGGTTGAATCCTGCTTGCCTCCTCTCCATCATCTTTGTATGAATCCAATCTCCTCTCCCCTCCCTACCTTCCTCTCCCCTTCCTTCCTCTTCCCCTCCTCTCCCCTCTCTTTTCTCTTTTTTTCCTTTCTTTCTTTTTTTTTTTTATTTATTTTTTACAGTTTTTAGCTGATGTTCATGAAGAGCAATGTCTTTAGAACTGTACTGTTAATTAAAGAAAGTCCTATCTAGGAAGGTGCATTTCCTTACCAGAGCTGTGTCACACCATCCTTTCGGCCCTAGAAAAGTAGAATTAAGTCTCAAATAATGCCCTTTGTTTTTTCAAGGGATTAAAGAGTTTATTAAGAAACAAGAAAAGAAAAAAGTACACAATCCCAGAAACAGGTACGGGTATGCTACAGTGTGAGATGTCCTAAGGGTAAGCCTTTTAAAGGCCTTTCCTCCCTTCCTGTCTTCACCAGGATTTGATCCCAGGAACCTCCAATATGGGAGTGAGGCATTCTGCCACCTGTGCCACCTAAGTTCCTGATTTTTTCGTGCATCTTGTCTTGGCTCTCCCCTGCATCTCTCTCCTGTTATGTCATCATCTTGTTGCATGGTTTGGCGGGGACTGGGGGCTCACCCGCTTGTGGGGCCAGATGGCTTACCCACTTGCAGGGCCTGACAGCATGCCTGCACACCTACTATATTTTTCTTTATTTTACTGGGAGGTCCTGGGAATCGAACCCAGGTCCCTCCATATGGAAAAAGACGCCCAACCAATTGAGCCACATCTGCTCCCCCCACACCTGTTTTTAATGACCTTCTAGACTGTTTTCTTTCCAGATGATGATTGAGAAGCTAATAAACAATGGTGCCAGGTACCATAATAGTAACAGAAAATAAACAGAAAGAAAAGGAAGGAAGGAAGGAGGGAGGGAGGGAGGAAGGAAGGAAAGATTAGGAAAAGCCCTGGCCTGTCAGGACTCTAAAAGTTGACTTTAAATAATTTAGCTAGCCCTACTTATAGCAGA
>PVKH010048703.1:0-10180 GCA_004027955.1 Chaetophractus vellerosus | reverse complement strand
CTATTCAGACAGTGAAATACTTCATAGCAATAAAAAAAAAGAACGAAATATGCTATACACAACATGGATGGATCTCATAGACACAATACTGAGTAAAAGAAGTCCGACACATACACAAAAGAGTACATACTGGATAATTTCATTTATACGAAGTTAAAAAAACAAGTGAAAATATCTATGATGACAGAAGTAAGTGTTTATCTTTGTTTGTTTGTTTTGAAGTAGAGGAACTGAATGGGCAGGGGCCTGAGGAGAACTTCTGGGGTGCTGGAAATGTTCCCTGACTTGATCTGGTTGTTACATAGATGTGTGTGTGTGTGTGCATATATATATATATATATATATATATATATGTAAAAATTCATGGAGCTATAAACTGAAGATTACTTTTTATTTTTACTGTATATAAAACCTAACTCAATACACTGCACCCATTCCTCTGGGACCTTTTTGGCTCCAAAAGACCATCACTTACTATATTATTACTTTTATAGACTCAAAGAAAGGGGGGGGGATTTATGCTAAATAAATTGCTTACCTTTAACAAAGGGCAGCTGCAAAGGTTGGGAAAGGACAGTGGAAAATTAACCCCAAGAAGGAAATCCTTGTTTCTCAGATATCTCTGCTGGCTCTCCCCTTCTGGCTCTCCCCAGGAGCGCAGCTGATGGAGCCTGTAGGAGGCTTTCAGAGACAGGAAAAGAGCTAACCATCTGAAACAAACCACATCAGACATGCTTATTCAGTGCTCCATGGAGGTTTGAGGGTTGTTCACAGCAGTAAGGAACCTTCCAAGAGTTGTCTTTCATTAACTTGTCTCTTTTGTGAATATCGAACATTTTAGAAACAGCTGGTTCTTTCCTACATTCAGATAAAGCCATTTCATTCTTTTGTTCTGTAAATTCTATCTTGGCATGTCTTGGTTTGCTACTATGGAAACTAAAATCCTCTGGAAAGCTCCTCTAGGCATTAAGAAATTTTCAGGGGAGCAGGTGTAGCTCAGTGGTTGAGCGCCTACCTCACACGTATAAGGTCCCAGGTTCAATCCCCAGGACCTCCTAAAAAAAAGAAATATTCAACTTCATCCAAAAACTCTATCATAAAAATATCCTCAGATTAGACAAAGAGCCTTTGCTGATGAAGTATAATTTATTGTATCAATACAATACAAAGTAAAAAAAAAGTTAAGGCCACTATGCCAAAAAATAAGAATGTAGAACTAAGTTGCCCAGAACAACACTAAAGGCAGGCTATGCTGCAACCACCACCAACTAACTGAATTAGCAGCCACCATTTGCCCTGTAGCAGCCTATTAACAAAACATAAGAGACTAGATATTAGAGGACTTTAAGATCTTCTGGTAGCATACGGGACAGGAACTTAAATAGTTTTTACTTAAGGTTTATCATGAAGTATCATACAATTATTAAATGATCAAAAGGAAATTACTAATCTCTTATAAATAAAAAAAAATTTCATTCTTAACAGAAGACTGGGAGGCTCTCTAAAACAATATACCATAATATTAAATATCTCATTTTATAGTAATCAACTTTTGTCCCTGTTTATTCCCAACTGCTCTCTCAATAAACAATGAACAAACTTCTCACCTAGCCAAAAGTCCCTGAAGCATGAGGTTTGCCATTTCTGCTGGAGATACATCAATAAATCGAAGGAAAGAGAAACAGCTTTCTTCATTAACACCTGGAATATCAAAGGACAAAGTTAAATCCGATAGTACACCAAGTGACAATACCCAATTAAAGCCTGCTGAACTGCTGAATTTTGACCCAGGAATCAAGACGTAGGTATAGTCTAAAGATTCCAACCTAGCCACTTTGATGGAAGCCAGGGTCATTATGTTTGTATTACAATAAGAGGATATGGACTATATGGACCAGAGTGAAACTGCCTCATCAGTTACCTTTGGGACTTTTGGTTCTTTGGCTCACACCTTTTCTTTTTTTTTTCATGCCAGGACGAAGAAAAGAACAGAGGTGAAAGATCTCCAACCTTGACCTCAATACTTACTTTCTTTCTTTTTTAAAAAAATACTTTTTAACAATGTTCACAATTGAGTAACTTCTTTTTCTTAGGCTAAGGAAGAGGGAACTAAGTCCCTAGTTAAAGTAAGAGTCCTTCAGTGACTTTGTCAAGTTTCAAGCATAAGAAATTTTTAAGAAGATACAGGTGTAAAATAAGGATGTGGAAGGTTAATATAACTATTTTCAATTGCTTCCTGTTATAGCTACAAATCATACAGCCTATAGATGAAGACGACTACTTTATTTCAATCTTATCAAGACTTTATAAATAAAGGCCTAGCACACAGGCAAAACCAGTACTAGTTCCAAATCAGTCACTCAACAAAACAAAACAAAACAAAACAGAACAAAAGGTATGGTAAATCCTTGCCATACCTTCCTTCCCAAATATCAAGACACCTACCTTTTCTGTGGAAGAGAGACTGCTGGATATAGTCTGGTGCAAATGGAGAAAGAAGAATCCTTAACCACCTGCAAAGTAAGTAAACAAAATAAGCCCAAACCCAAATATAAGTATCAGGAAGTTAACTAGGCTGGAAGTCTTAAATTAAAGAGAATCTTTTAAGTGTGAACCTGTTTCTACTTTTAAGAGTTTATAGTAGTTTGTTGTCATACTACCAGACAAAAGTCATGGCATATATGTCACAAAATCCTAAGTTCTTAAGTGTGTAAGGAGATAATTCCAGCACTGTTAAGTTATCATATATGATGTTGAACAAAAAGCACAAAAGTTCTGGCCCATTTCCCCCTGGTTATCTAATCATCAGCCTGGTTTTATCACAGACAAAAACCTTTTTTTTTTTACAAATCAATTTTATTGATACATAAAAAAAGTGTAAATCCAGCCAAGTGTAAAATCAGTGGTATTTATCACTTCAATCATTTTTAGAGCATTTTCATTATTCCAGAAATAATAGTAATAACACTAAAACACAAAAACCAACCAAACAAAACTCATCACCTCCCAGTCTCTCACACAAAAACTTTTAAAACTAAACCCAAGAAACATGTCTCAATTTCAATTTCATTAGGCTAAATATGGACCATTATTTTGATAATACTGTTTATATTGTTTCTCTACAGAAATTCATGGTTCTCAAATGTGGGTATGCAGAAAAATCCCTGTTACATAATCTAGACATCAGGGCCAATCCTAACTCGGAGTTGTAGAATGGACCCACGTATCTTTTATCCTGAATAGAATTAGTCTCTAATCTAACATATTACCTTTTACCAAATCTGTCATTGATGACTCTTAAAAGACTACGGGGTATTCTACTTCAACTCTCCAATAGCCTCAGAAGAAGGTAAATTTGATTAATTTGACACTCAATTAGTTCTCTCATAAGTGCTATTCTGAGCGCATTAAGTCACAAATGTCATATATGCATGTAACCTCCAAGTCCTGGACTATATACCACAAACCAACTTCAGTAATGGGGCAAAGACATTAACTGTTTTCTCTTGGTGCAAGTACATATTTGGATGCAGGATCACATTCCTGATTTGGAAAGGCTAAAAAAAGAAGATGGCAAATGAAAGTGGATTGGGCCTTTAAGGTCATCTAGTTAACTCCTTAATAATGCTCAAACTCCTACTATGAGATGCTCAACAAATAGTTGTCCATTCTGTGCTAAAATACATCATTGTTGAGGAACTCAAAGGCTCTCCACTAAATTCATCTACTATACCAAAACCTCCAAATTACAAAAATATTCTTAGGGTAAACATTTGCTTACCTGTCTCGTGAATGGTTGAAGACTCTGATCTGTCCATGACGATATATAAACTTTGAAATCTGATATGGCTTTAGGGAAACATGAAATGGAGACCAAGTTTCTTGCCGTTCAAATAACTCTGGGTGATTACATACCTAAGAGGAAGGGAAATGGTAAGACAACACTGTCATGAACAGATATCACTCTAAGCAATGATGGGGACCCCAATACTTTTGTTAATATATATATTCCCATTTTCAGATTTTCTTAACAGTACTGCTTTAAAAAGTCCTTACTATCATCATAACAACAGTGGAACACTGACATTCTTTGTTTATTTGGCTTTAAAGCTTTTTTCTTGAAGTGGGTTAATAAAGACAACTCCAAGGCAGTTGACCTGAACTCTCACCTTCCTAAACTGCATGACCAGATTCATGAGGCTGCTGGTGGTATTCTGTGCTTGCTGGGTAGAGCCCATAGAAGACTGTAATAAATCCTCAATGGAAATTTTGTTCTTCAGTGCCTGATACAGCAGCTTCTGTCGGCTGGTCAGTTGACAATACATTAGAATCTCAATCTAAAAAACAATAAGAACATTTATATTTAGAAAAATAGTTTTCTTGTCACACTCTACATGCTTTCCCTGGGCAATCTCTTCCACTTCGAACGGCACCAACTATCACTCATCTTGGTGACGTACCAAAATGTATTTTTTTTTTTTAATTTATTTTATTTTATTTTATTTTATTTTATTACATATCTCCCCTTCCCCTCGCTGTGGCGACGTGCCGAGAGTGGTCACTGCGCAGGCACGGCTTTCCCCGCTTGTGGGCGGTCTCTGCGTCCATTCATGGCCGGCGCTTGATTCAGTTCACGGGTGGCTGGCTGCGCTCCATCCGCGGGCGACCTGCCCTGCCCGTGGCGGCTCTTGCCCTGTCCATGGCAGCTTCTTGCCCTGCCCACGGCGGCTCCGGCCCGCCCATGGCGGCCTGCCATTCTCAAGGCAGTCTGCCCGCTAGGAGAGGTCCCCAGGAATCGAACCCAGGGCCTCCCATGTGGTATGCCGGCGCCCTATCCACTGGGCTATCGAGCCGGCCCCCAAAATGTATTTTTAATAACATCCCAGCCCCAAATTTCCAACTACCTAATATGACAACATTCCTCAGAGAGGTTGTAGCAATTGCATATGCAACACAACAGAAAAAAATCTTTTCTCCACACTTCACTAAATTTTAACAGCATCACCATTCACTCAGATGCCAAAAGAAATACTTCAGCCAGCTCTGTTTTTTTACTCCTTCACACCCCATGTTCTAACATTTCCAAAATTTCTCAACTCAACACGGAAATTTACCTCTAAACACAATTTCTGTCCATTTCCATTGTCCTCATCCTATTTTTTGGGTTTTTCTGCCTTTAGTCTCTCCTGGTTCTAATATACTTTCCACACAAATCTTGTAAATGCCAACTCATCATCCAAAACCTAGCTCATAGCCTTCCCTAAACAGAACTACTCCATTATCTATATTTCCATTATACTTCATATAGATAATCATTATATCCCTTATCACACAATATTAAAATTATTTGTGTATTCATCTCTCTCGGAAGCCTAAACGGAGCCTGAAGGCTGCATCCTTATGTACCAGGGCCTATATATTTTATAGTAAAGAGATAAGAAATATTAAATGTTTCAGAAATTTATATTATACACAGTGGTTAAGAACTGTATGTTTTCTGATCGCTTTCCTATTTACCAATAAATAAGAAAATTATAACGCTGCTACTGTTTTTTAAGAAATTCCTGATGATATAAAAGCCTTGGGGATTTATTTTTTTAACAGTGTTTTTTTCTTCTACCATGTGTATCTATCTGTGTGACAGTGGTACTATGGTTCTTAGTTAAAACCAGCCAGTTTCACAAAACAGCCATTAAAAACAAACAAACAAAAAAACCTCCCAAAAAACAAAGTACACTTCTGCTCTTCTCTTTGAAGTAGATGTACATCTCCAACACAATCTTCTAAAAAGAGTCACCAACTTCAAGGTGATCCAGTCTTATAGCAGTGATAGAGGAGAATAACATGATAGTACCAAGAATATGGAAAGCCATCTTTTAAGCAAAGAGTAGAACTGTGAGAAATAAGTGTAATCTGTGGAAGATAGGAAAAATCCCAAAAGACTGGAAACTTAGAGAAAAGGACAATGGGAGAAGGATTTACAGGATACAATAGAAAACAAGTCTGGTAAGGATCCAAAAATAAAAAAGATTAGAACCTAAAGTATATTTAGGGGTCGGCTGTAGCCCAGTTGGTAGGGCGCTGGTTTACCACATGGGAGGCCCCAGGTTCGGTTCCTGGGGCTTCTTTGAGCAGGCAGACTGCCTTGAGAAGGCAAGCCACCGTGGGCAGGGCAAAAAAAGCTGCCATGGGTAGGGCAAGCCCCTGCGAGCAGGGCAAGCTGCCTGCAAGCAGGCAAGGCCACCGCATAGTGATCTGACTTGGCGGGTCCCCGCAACAGAGGGGAGACAAGCAGACACAGAAGAACGCAAACATGAACACAGCAAGAACAAGCAGAAAGGGGGGGGATACATAACAACAACAACAACAAAAGTATATTTAAATGCCTAACTCTAACTCTTAGTTTGCAGAAATATAGACGACAGAGGGACATGTTAGAGAATACCACAATGATGCAATCAGTAAAATCCAGTATGTGGAAAACTCTACAGGACAAGCAAGTCAGTTTCTTTACCAAAGAACTGCAAGGGAAAAAAGAAGGGAAGGATTAAAAGAGATTTAAGAGACATATAATCCAAATAGCTATGTGTGAACCTCACTAGATACTGATTTCAACAAACTGACTCTTTAAAATAAGAAAGAGAGAAGGAGAGAAAGGGAGAGGCAGAAAGAGAGAGAAAGAGACACACAAAGAAAACTGGGGATATATGAGTACTGACTGGACATGTGATAATATAACAAATATTTTTTTAGTAGTGATGATAATGGTATGTGGGAAGATATATAAAGACCAAGTCTTGTAGAGAACATACAAAAATATTTAAAAATAAAAATGACAAAAGTTGACATCTGGGATTTGCTTCCTAATAATATGGAATAGTGGGGATGGCCTTCAGTTGATTATTGTTGAAACTGGATGATGGGTATAAGGGACTTCATTATATCATTATCCTTACTTTGTAATATTTCAAATATTCCATATTTAAAAGTTTAAATCACAAAGAAAAAATGTTATTTGCCTTATTTGACTCATTTTAAGGACTCTCTGACCACCTTATGATTAAAGGTTTTTCTCAATCAAATTAGGTCCCCTTCATAAAACATATATTCAGGGTTGTTTTGTTGTTTTTTTCTCCTCCTGAAACGCCAAGTTGTTGCCTATTAAGGTTTAAATTCATGAGGTCTTCTTTCCATACCTTGTCAGACAATTCATTTTCCACATCTTTCTTGATTCTCCTCAGCATAAACGGCTTCAGGATCATATGTAAGCGAGACAGTTGATCTGAAATGCCGGAAGGCCCCCCCGAAATAATACATCATATATTGATTTAACACAAACAACTAAAAACAAATACCATGCTCATCTCTCACTAAACCCTTCAAACACCTTTTGGGTCAATGATTTACTAAAAGAAGACTGGGACTTAATTTTTAGACCCAAGTAGGAAACCAAGGAATCTGAATTTTCTTTACCATCTGGGTAAAAGCCAAAAGTCATCTTTCAAAGGATAGATGTCAACAACTTGTAGTCTAAGAAATTACTTAAGGACTTTTCTAATACTTAGTAGATGTCACTTCATGTCTATATAATAAACCTCAAAATGCTCATAAAACCAGGCAGATATTATTCAAAAAAGTCAAAAGTATGGATAAACAAGGTAAAAAATGTTCATAATAGAAACAAATCCTAATATATATAAAAATAATAAAAATGATGTTTCTAATATATTTTGGTTTTTTTATCACAGGAGAAAAGCCTTATCCCATTCCACAAAGGATATAATTCTGATATGAATTTCATGATCTACCTGGTAAATGGGGGTTCTAAAGCAAAAATAAAGCACTCCAGAAATTCTGCCTGTTCTGCTTTGATTAACTAATCAAGTCTGCAACAGCACCACCTAAATCAGTCTTTTTTTTTTTTTACCCTTTTACAACACATAAAAAACAAGTTTTTTTTTTCATCCTATGTATATTGAGAGAAAAACTCTTTTTATAGGAGGAAACACAATTATTTGGTTGCCTTATGCTGAAAGGTAGGAAAAAAGTAAGAAAGTTCATAACAGTACTCACTCTCATCAATGGCAGATTTGTTTTCGGCATGGCTCTCAATGTCCTTGGAAAACCATTCATTAAATTCCTCATGTGAATCAAATAATGTTGGCATAATAAAATGTAGCAGAGCCCAGAGCTGGAAACAAAAGAAGAATGAAACAGCTGTATGGCTGTAGTGTTTGAGGATATATGTGGGTGTGGAGAAGGAGAGAAAGTGCAGGTGTGTGTGTCTGGGTCTAGTGCATGTGTACGTACGAGTGAAAGAGTGAATGAGTGCATGACACATGCCTCATCAGCTAACCCTAATTTTATTAAGTGCTAATTATAAAAATGTAATTCTTTTCCAATTAATTTCAAATTAAAAGTTTTCAAGTTCCTGCTCAGAATTTGCAGTGGTATGGTTTTAAAGGTCAAATTTTAAAAAAATCTGATTCACAAGTGAACAATCTGAGGTTGCCTAACTTGCTACTAATAACTCTAAGTCAGGGATTGGCAACCTACAGCCTATGATGCCAAGTCTGGTCTGCCACTTGTTTTTGTAAATAAAGTTTTTTTGGAACACAGCTATGATTATTCATTTATGTAATATATATGACTGCTTTCACTTAACAACAACAAAGTTGAGTAATTGAGACACTGATCATTCAGCCTGCAAAGCCTAAAATATTTACTATCTGCGGCTCTTTACAGAAAAAAGCTTGCTGACTCCAGTTCTAGGTGACCAATTACCCTTCCTAAAGAAAGAAAGCTCCTCTCAGTGTTAAGGAATATTACAATCCAACTCTAGTATAAAAACATCTCTTCATTAGGTGAGCAGCCTTTCCTAACGTGTTTACTATTTCTTACATGAATACAAAGGCCATTATACCAGAGAATAAGAAAACAAGACTGATGCCTAAAAGACCACTTAAGGCAAGCTATGTTCAAATTCTTCCTTTTAGGTGGGTTCTATAATTTGTACAGAGCAGTAGCATTCCAGCTGGACATGGGTAAAGAATTCCATGCTGCACTCAAACTACTCTGTTTAATGCAGAATAAACCCTGAGGTTTTAATTAGTGCCTACCTCTGCCATGGTGTTCTGAATGGGGGTTCCAGTCAGCAAAAGCCGATTCCGACACTGGAATTGCAAGAGGATCTTCCAACGAACACTGTGTTTTACAATGAGTTATAAATGCCAAGTTAGCAGTAAATCTTTAGTTATCCTACTAGAAGCAATTATTTCTAAAAATGCTTTCCAAAAAATGATTCAGAATCAAGTAATTCACAAAGCACACAAAAATCAGTCTTTACTATTCCTGGCCATGGGCATGTCCTCCTTCAAAAGAGTTGAATATAGAAATATACTTCAAAAGACAGAAAATTCCATGGAAAATGCCATCCTGCTGGTTAACATGAACTTCTAAGAAAGTCCTGTGAGCTCACCAAGTGCTAATAAAAATACATCAAACCCGTGGAGTTTTTTTTTAAAGATTTATTTTATTTATTCCTCCGCCCCACCCCTCACCGTTTTATGCTTGCTATCTGCTTTCTGTGTCTGTTGGTTGTGTGCTTGTCTTTTTTTTTGAGGAGGCACCAGGAACCGAACCTAGGACCTCTCATGTGGGAGAGAGGCACTCAATGGCTTAAGCCACCTCCGTTCCCCCCATGGAGTTTTTGTTGGTTTGTTTTTTTATGGCCAAACCCTCATTTACCATTCAGTTTGCTACCTTAAAGATACCGAGATATTATTAACATATTTTATTTAAAAAAATATATAATCTCTAAGAAAAGGATTCTTGGGGCCGGCTGGATAGCCAGTGGATAAGGGTGCCGGTATACCACATGGGAGACCCTGGGTTCGGTTCCCAGGGACCTCTCCGAGCGGGCAGACGGCCTTGAGAAAGGCAAGCCGCCATGGGCGGGGCAAAGCCACCGTGGGCAAGGCAAAAAGCCGCCACGGGCAGGGCGGAGCCACCACGGGCATGGCAAAGTCACCCGTGAAACACGGAGCTGCCGCCCGAGAATTACAGAAGCCGAGCAGCCCACAAAACACGGAGCGGAGCCACCCGTGAAACAGAATGGAGCCACCCACGAGCGGACTGAGCCACCTGTGTGGAGGGTCGACTCGGTGCGTCGCCGCAAAGA
>PVKH010048702.1:0-10178 GCA_004027955.1 Chaetophractus vellerosus | reverse complement strand
GCCCCCAAGTCTATCTTTTGCTTCTCAGGGAGCTTTGGGCTGGTCTGGATTTATGGTAGTTCAGCTGGAGCCATTCCTGATGAGAATAGGTCTAAGAATCGTTCACTGTAGGTCCTGAGGTTCAAGCTCCCACAAGCCATTTCTGGTAGAGCCAGGATGCAAGCTCAGGTTCCTGAATTCCAGGCAAGGCTATTTCCTCTATGCTTTACTTCGTCTTCTCATCCACTTCCAACTCATCAAAGTGAATAAAAGCTTTGTCAGGAAAAAAAAATCCCCAAGATTCAAGATTACACAGACCGTGGACCTTGTGTGACTCCTGATGATTTAATTCATCATAGGCCCATGGGCATAGTTCCGATGTCAGAGCTGGAAGAGCCTTAGACAGTCAATTAATTCCGTGCCTTGGGTTGTAGACAATGAAACAGAGGCCCAGATATCTGAGGATACACAGTTGATTAGTGGCAGACTCAGGTTTAGAACCCAAGTATTCTTACTCCCAAGAGGAAGTAGAAGGATCGCTAGGTCTGGAGTCCAAGGCCTGGATTTGACTCCCAGGACCAGCTCTTCATTATCTGTATAGCCTTATTCAAAAACCTTAACCTCTTCCGTTTTAAAATGGGCATAATACCTACTTGTCAGCATTGTTGTAAAGACTCAACTTTGAGCTCTTGTTTAGTGGTGTTGGGTAGTTTACTTTTGGTTTATTGTGGAATGGCTATAATTTAACATAAGTTGATATTAATGGTGCAGAGATTTTAGCGGCCTCTATCGTTTGCTTCAGTTGGTCAAACCTAAATGTAGAAGGTTTAATCCAGTGTTTTCTTACAGCTATTCTAGAAGTCTCTACATTCTAGTTTTATAGAATGGCTAAGGTTTTATGACTATCAAATGAAGTAAGGGATATAAATTGTGTAGCAGAGTACCTGATCCAAAGTTGATATCATTGCTGCTACATAAGGATGCTCTGCTTTCCAGAGGGTATTAGGAGAGCATTATTCCAGTGCAGCGGTAGCTATAAACATGTTAAACCATATATCCTACCAGGGTTTTGAGAGTTGAATTTATTCATTAACTTATTTGATTCTAGCTGTCTATTCTTAGAATAGGTCAATCCAATGCAGTCCATTAGTCAGCTTGTTACAGATTAGGGAATGACATCTCACTAGAGGGAGCTAAAGGGAATTTTGTTCCTTGCCCAGTAATGAGGAATTAAAGACCAATTATATACATGCAACTCTATGTTATTTCCCTCACAATCATTTTTTAAATTATATATCCCCCCCTTTCTGCTTGTTCTTGCTGTGTTGATTTTTGCGTTCTTCTGTGTCTCCTTGTCTCCCCACCGTTGTGGCGACCCGCCGGGTCAGCTCACTGGGCGGAGGCCTTGCCTGCTCGCAGGTGGCGTGTCCTGCTCGTGGGCGGCTTGTCCTGCCCGCAGTGGCCTTGCCTGCTCGTGGGCGGCTTGTCCTGCCCGCAGGGGCTTGCCCTGCCCATGGCGGCTTTGCCCTGCCATGGCGGCTTGCCTTCTCAAGGTGGTCTGCCCGCTCAAGGAGACCCCGGGAACCAAACCCGGGGCCTCCCACGTGGTAAACTGGCGCTCTACCAATTGAGCTACAGCCAGCCCCTTCTCACATTCATTTTATTCCTCTGAAAAATGTAAGTTCCCTTTGGAAAATTACTGGAATTTGTGGAGTCAGAAGATCTGAGCATGAGTTCCAACCCTATCATATACTTTCCTTGGGCAAGAAACTTTGCCTATCTGAACCTCAGTTTCATAATCGGCAAAATGAAGATAATGATACCACTTTGTCTGATGGGGAGACACTGAGGACCAACTGAGATATTAATTTGTGAAAGACAGTATAAACCCTAGGAAACTATACAACATTAATTGTTTTTGCATTGTTGCTGGAGACCTCAGCTTTTCACTTTCTCTGGTCTTCCTAATTCATTCACTAACTATTCTTCACTTCACTAAATCTGTATCAGTTTTAGCAAGTTGTTGAGAGGCATTGTTTTGGAAACAATGTTTTTGAGTGCAAAAGGGCATACGGTGTGATGAGAGTCCAGTTTTTGTCACTATACTCATCTTATTCACTTTTATCTTTCAAGTGAACCAGAGACAACTAAGAAATAAAACAAAAGAAACCTTGTTAGTGGGATTTTCAACCGCTCATCTTAATAGCAGAGCCCCCCCTGCCTGGTATTTGTCCACTGATATCTTTGTTCAACTTGTCTTTATTGAGTGCCTTCTATACCCCAAGAGTAATTTTGTCACTTGTTGATTCTTCTGTGTTGACTTCATCTTCCCACCTAGTTTGTAAGCTTGGTTGACTGAATTCCTGTTATTTGGATGGCCAAAGACCAAAGGAGCCCATTTACACGTTCTTTTTTTTTTTTTTTGGCGGTACCAGGGATTTGAACCTGGGACCTCATACATGGGAAGCAGGTGCTCAACTGCTGAGCTATAGCTGTTCCCCATGTTTGCACATTTTTATGGTTCATCTAATAGATAAATCCAGGCTCCTTCTTTGTCTGCAAAGATGAGCTTATTCATATGTGGTTAAAAATCCTAGGGATACATTGGTAGGCCTGGAGGATTTTATGATATGATGAGCCTGTGGACCTGCCAGGGAGGAAGACAGCATCCTGATTTTTCAAATTTTTGACGTAAGGCATGGTGATAATGATGACTTTTTAATATTTATTGAATGAATTAACTCACAGGACAAAGAAATACATTTTTCCCATTGTATTCTAGGTGCCACCTTTGACCCATTTGGAGCACCTTCTAAACCACCAGGTCAAGATTTGCTGGGTTCTTTTCTGAACACATCCAGTGCTTCCAGTGACCCCTTTCTTCAGCCCACGAGAAGTCCTTCACCAACAGTGCATGGTAAGGAAGTATTTTATGTTGTGTGCAGTGGAACATAGTTTACTCTAAGCTGTCAGTAGATGGTCAGATATAAATGCATCCTTTGATGCTTTTTGGGAAAAGCTACAAATTGCATACCTCTTTTGGAAATTAACAAGTCACATGAACATATTGAAAGTTCTGGGATGTCTTACAGGGAAAAAAAACCTGCTTAACTTAGTTTTACTCAGCTTTCCTAAAACTTATTTGACTGTGGAATTCCTTTTTTTTTTTTTTTTGTATTAGACCTATATGAACTACATCATAAGGCACCATTGATTGTAGGATGTAGTGTTATTTTTATGTATAATAAAAAAGGGAAAAATGCCACCACTTTTAATTGATAGGAAGATGTATCTTGGTTGGAGAAATATTTGAAATGTGGGAAAATTAGGAGCCTTAGAATTAATAAAATATGATATTAGCATTCTAAAAATTAGCATTCCACAAAACAAAGCTTGGACTACACCACCCTAATGTATTAAAGATATTCTGTACAATATGCTAGCCACTAGCCACGTGTGACCTTTGAGTACTTGAAATGTGGCTAGTCTGCCTTGAGATGTGCTCAAAGTATAAAATACTTACTGTATTTCAAAACTTAGTACAAAAAGAGAAGGTAAAGTATCTCAATATATATATTTTTTAAAGATTTATTTTTATTTATTTATATATCCCCCCCTTGCTGCTTGTGCTCACTGTGTTCATTTGCTTTGCGTTTTTCTGTGTCTGCCTGTCTCCCCCCTGCTGCGGCATCCCACTGAGTCAGCTCACTGCGCAGTGGCTTGCCTGCTCACGGAGGCTTGCCTTCTCCAGGAGGCCCCGGGATTGATATTTTATATCAATCACATGTTCGAAGAAAATTTTGAATATACTGGGTTAAATAAATATATTAAAACTAATTTTACCTGTTTCTTTTTAGTTTTTAAAATGTGGCAACTAGAAAATTGAGAAATTCATATGTGGTCCACATTATATTTCTATGTTAGGGATTTACTTCATTAAGAATAATAGTCATACTCATTTGTAAGTGTGAAAGGGTATCACTTATGTAACTGATTAAAACTGGAGCCCTTCAGTGAAGGGGAAATGGCTTGGAGCTGGAGGATTGTAGCTCATTCCTGATTTTGAAGGCTATCGAACATTGCTGGCCTCAACTGAGAGGGCAATGTATTGTTGTAGACACCCTTTCCTGGAGAATATAGTCCAGTCATCAGTTTGATTTCATGGAAGCCATGAAATTGCAAAGGGAAGATGAGTTGTACAACATTGGTCAAAGCCTAACTGGCTAGAAAAGAGAAATCATTCTAGGAACCACCTTTATGGGTGATTTCCAATTGGTTCTTAATCTCAGACTCTTCTAAGTGGGTCCACAGGACAACATAAAAGAAATCCACTTCTCACTCTTGACTGAGTGCTTGTTACCCATGGAGAAGAAGGATGCAGTGATGTAGGATAAAGCTTTATTTTTGCTCACTCATTTAAAATGTAAGTCATATCATTCCTCTGCTCAGAATGGCTCCCTGTTTCACACAGTGTGAAAGCCACAGTCCTCACAAGGGCCTGGGAGGCCTATGTACTTGAGCACCCCAGTGCCTGTGCCCTCATTTCCTCTTCTCTTCCTTCTCACCCTTGCTCTCCCCACTCCAGCCATACTGGCCTCTTTGCTTTTCTGCTGGTTGTTTCTTCCGCCTCAAATACTGTTCCCCAGACATCTGCCCGACTAACTCCTTCACCCCCTTTGAGTTTTTGCTCAGATGTCACTTTCTCAGTGAGATCTACTCTGTCCATTCCATTTCAATTCATACTGAATCTCCCTGCCCCAGACTAGGAACTTTTCTTTCCTTATTTTACTTTTTCTTCTTTACAGTGCTTATTAACTTCCAATATAATGAATGATTTACTAATGGGTTATGTTTATTTTTTGTTGTCTGTTTCTCCCCGTTAGAAGAAGAGCTCCACAAAAGCAGTGATTTTTGTTTTGTAAATTAATGCATCCCCTAATGCCTGTAAGAATTATTGTCACAAGGTAGATTCCTTCCTCTCTCTGTCCTTCCCTCCCTCCCTCCCTCCTTCTCTCCCTCCCTCCCTTCCTCTTTATCTGTATCATCTAGGTATCTAATATAT
The DNA here is from genome assembly GCA_004027955.1 of Chaetophractus vellerosus. Classification (NCBI taxonomy): domain Eukaryota; kingdom Metazoa; phylum Chordata; class Mammalia; order Cingulata; family Chlamyphoridae; genus Chaetophractus; species Chaetophractus vellerosus. The sequence goes on along the minus strand of PVKH010048702.1, from coordinate 5,137 downwards.
AAATATAAAATTAATTTACTCATGTCTTTTTATCAAAGTTTCTTTGATGTATAGTGATCGTGTCTATAAGGTTATACATGATTCTGAATTCAATACTTTGAATTTATCATTTTGATAAAAGTAATTCCTTGTATGTCCCATGGGCCTGGTTTTGTGTTTCTTGTGAGTTGGTTAGAACATGTAGTTTATCATCCAGTTTGGACCTGCTAGCATCCTGTTGTTTGTGACCACACTTCTTTTGGCCTGTATCATGCCAATGCATACAGAAAGTTCCACTATCCTTGCTAGGAAAGCAATTACCGTTCCACTGTTAGTGGGCCAATTGCATTATCTACATATAGGACAGTATGCAGGTAGGACTCAGGTGTCAATTCGGGGAGGATTTTGAGAGGGGTTAGAATGATCTGTTTTGAAGCTGTAATGAGTTTGTTTTGAGTGACAATAATTATATTCCTGGCACCAACATGATACATTGTATATAGTTGGTGCCCAATACTTGTTTTGGATGATTTATCATTCTCTACTCATGTCACAACAGACAAGAAAATATGCCCCTGGCACACTTGTTAATGCTAATCTAAGTTGAATTGAGCTTAAGTTTCTACCCCTTTTCTTATTACCCACCAACTCTGTGTTAAGCATTGAGGTGGGACACTCAAAGATGAATTAAGATAGTTCTTACCTTCAAGAAACTCGTAATTTAATGAAGACTGACATATGCACAGTTCTGATTGAAACTGTGTGGGCTGAGCATATGCTAGATATGGAGGTAAGTAAAACACAGGTCAGCCAAAGAAGGAAAAAAGATAAGCAATATATGGCTTCTACCAACCCTCATGTGAATAACCGTAGATGAAGGCATGAAATATCAAGTGTTGCAGAGTGTGGTGAGAGCATAGAAGAATGATTCAATCTCTGGGGAGGTCATGGAGCCTTTGTGGAGGGATGGCATTTTCTTGTGTGAATTCAGAAAAGTGGGTTCTGAGCTCTAATTCTCATTCTTTTTCTTCTCCCCATTTGCAGCTTCTAGTACACCTGCTGTGAACATTCAGCCAGATGTTTCAGGAGGTTGGGACTGGCATGCTAAACCAGGTAAAGCTCAGCAGGTTATTTTTTTGTACACATTTAAACAATTGCTAAAGCATAATCCTTCACACAAGATGAAGTGAATACTCATAGAGTATTATAGCCCACTCATGTAATTTGTGTTGCTTTTTCCTAAAGGCTCATATCCTGGTTGAGCTTTTCCCATTGCATTTGTTGACATGTTAATGCTACATATTGTACGTTATTTAACTTTTCCAAGTGTCATGCTGAATGTCTGTCTTAACAGTAAAATCAGACAGATCTGCATGTATATCCACCTTTACCACTTAGAAGCTCTTGAATTTTTTGACAAGGCTGAGCCTCAGATTTCTTACCTGTAAAATGGGGATAATAACTCTTGCCCCACACAGTTGTGTAAGTTTAAATGAAATAACTTACTTGAAAGCTTCTTGTGTATAGTAGATATTGAATAAATGCAAATATTCTTCCTTCTCTAGAAAGTGCTTGTTCCAGGGTTGGGTGTGCCTGTAATAAACAAGGTCTCTTTCTTGTGGCTACTACAGTATGTATTGAGAGCTGTCTCATGTGACTGTGTTCCCAACCCTGTGAAAATTACGGACACACACAGAGATCCACACACTGTATGCATCAGAACAATTCTTTGACACAGTTGCTGTTTCCTCTTTTTTACCAATGAGAAAAAGCCGATGTCCAGAGATGTTAAACAAATGGTCACTCCACTCTCAAGTGGCAGAGCCAAAATTCAGATCAGGTCTGACTCCAAAGCCCATAGGACATATTGAAGTTGGTGACATGAAAGGTAAACTGGAATAATAATTTGCAGGTGAGGCCAGAAAGTAGCATGTGCTTTTTCTCTGTGTCCTGTCCCGGCTGAGGCCACCATTCATCCAAGTCAGAGAAACAGTCTAGCAACTTCTTACGTATTTCCAAACCCTGTCCTAGGTTGCTCTAGAGACAAAGATGGGCAATAGCTCTGGAATTCTAAATTTCACAGCTCAGCCTTAGACAGCGACCTCATTTTCAATGATCTCATTTTCTTTTCAGGAGGTTTTGGAATGGGAAGCAAATCAGCTGCCACCAGCCCGACAGGATCCTCGCATGGCACTCCCACCCATCTACACAAGCCCCACACTCTGGATCCTTTTGCCGACCTTGGGGCACTTGGTACAAACTTAGCAGGTTAAGATATAAATAACATTTACTTATGGTTACAAAACCTCAAATCTAAATCTTGGGTGATACAATGAGCTGGTGTTGTCTGGGACCCAAAATAAAATAGTGTATTCTTAAGCTATACTCTGAAACCTGAGATTAATTAAACACACACACACACACACAATGAAACAGGCATCACATATTGGGTAGGAAATAACTCCTATAATCCAGTTATTCAATGCATAATTTTGGGCTAGTAGTATGAATAAAGTTAGAGCCTCAAGGGACACCTGACAACATAGTTTGGCTGCAACAAATGTATTGAGTAGTGAACCAATGAGAGACAAGGTTGGTCAGATAGATTTGTGCCACATGGTACCAGCCTTGCATAAGCCTTACTGTGCTGTTACCAATGAGATCCTTTTACTGTTACCACTCTTCTCCCCACTAACTACAATGCCCTCTGCTCAGTTTGTAAATTCTGAGCAGATAACATACTCTTTGTATAATATTTCTAAAGTGTTCTCCATCATGTTAATAGTTGTTACAGGAGAAGTGTTCCATGAGCAAGGGAGTTTGGGAAACCCTGGGTTTAGTGAATTTGGATTCCTGCAGAAACTTCTGAGAAGCAATGTTCATGTTGATGCTCTCTGACCGGGATACTGTCTGTAGGGTTTTCAAACCTATTTCACCAAGAGCCTTTGTTAAGGAGTAGTTCGTTGTGCTAGCATGTTCTGAAACCTTTTCTTCCTTCTTTTTTCTTCCTCTTTTAGGTCAGCGGAGAGTTGTTAAATAAAGACAGGGTAGCCCTGAAACACTGGATTAAGTTGGCCACGTGGCTAGTCCCGGTTCTCAGAAAGCCTTCCTGCAGCATTTAGAACCAAATTGAACCACGGGAATAAGCACATATTTACTGTATTTGCTAGTAATTGTGTCAGATTCTTCAGACCTCATTCTATACTCTATAGGCATTGTTTTTCCTTTAAGAACTCTCAGATTTATTGTACAGAGCTATCTTCTTTATATCTTAATACAGGCAAGTTGCACATTTTAAGGTAATATCAGGTGAAATTCAACTTAAAATAAAATCTCATTTATTGCTCATTTTTCACTGATTTATTCATTCCACAAATATTTACTGAGTGCCTTCTATGTGCTATCACTGTTCTAACAAAAACCAAAGAAACAAAAAAGCAAAAAACAAAACTCTTGCCTTCCTAAAGCTTGTATTCTAGATGAGGAACCAAAGAGTAATGAATATTTAAAATAATGTCCAGTAACAAAAATGAAAGTGTTCATTAGGGGATTTACTATTTGCTAGGCATTAATTTAAGTGCTTCGCATGTATCATTTCACTTAGTCTTCCCAATAATCTTTTGAAGTAGGGACTATTATAATCCCCATTTTGCAGATGAGTAAAGGGGGGGTGGGCACAAAACTTTTAAGAAATATGCCCAAATCACAGGGATTCAACACCAAGTAGTCTAGCTCAGGAACTTGTATCCATAACCAGCATGCTAAGTATTATGAAGAAAAATGGCAGGGAAGGTGTGTTGAGTGATGGGTGGATGGGCTGTGACATTAGCTATTGAGTGGCTAGGGAATGCCCCTCTAAGGAGGTGACCTTTTTGGAAGTTCTTTTTTATTTTTAATCCAACATCACATCTTTCTTTTAATTGTCATTTCTCTTAGTCTCCTTTAATCTGGGACCACCCTTAAGCCTTTCTTGGTCTTCCATGACCTCAGTATTTGAAGGGGACAGGCCAGTTGAGAAAGTCTTTCAATTTGGGCTTGATGTCAACTTTAATCACTTGGTTAAGGTTGTGTTTTCCAGATTCCTTTATTGTAGTTACCAGTTTTCACTCCAGGTAATCTGGAAGAGATATTTTGAGACTATCTTATTTGAGACAATCCTATTTGAGAATATCCTATTCTCCATCAGACTTTTACCCACTGGTTTTAGTATTCATGAACTATTCTTGCCTGATTCAATTCCTATTATGATAGTTTCAAAATTGTGATTTTCTAATTCTGTTCTTTCTTCTATATATATTAGTTGCCATTTTACTGAGGCATTTTACTTATTTTACTGTGTCTCCTCTTCTTTCCCTTTATCTAGCTATCTTTCTAATTTTACATCTATCTAATCAATTATCTGTATCTTTCATCTATCTATTCATTTGTATCAATCTGTCACCAGAGTTGATCCATGGATTCTTTTTGATATAGTGAGGTATCATCCATTACTGTCATTATTCATTCTGATGTTCAGTTTGTCCCAGATTTGTTTTATGGAAACCTGTTTATTCTTGCTTTCACTGCCTTTGTGGACCTTAGTAAAGGTTAAATGACTTTCCCAAAGCCACTCAGTGAACAGAAATCTGAGGGAGGGTTAGAAGCACTCCTAGGCAAGTGCTCTGAAAGTAAAAATTAAACTTCCAGATTATATAACTGCAATTCAGAAAAAGATGAAAGTGTCCTTCTCCTCAAGGTATTGTCGCATTAAACAGTTTGGATACAAACACAACTTGGTCCTTCCCATAGAAATTCTGATTTAAATGATCTGGGTTGGGACTTGGGTATAAGAAGTTTTAAAAGCTCCTTAGGTAAAGAATCTGGGGAAGATGGCAGAGTAGGAAGCTGCAGGAATCAGTCCCTCCACTGGAACAACTATTAAACTTTCAAGAACTGTCTGAATCAACTATTTTGACACTCCAGAATCCAGGGAAGAATGGGAGGAAGAGGCAGTAAATTGCTCTCTCCACATGGCAGTTAACATGCCTCATCCCCCAGTCTCCTGGCAGGCAGCAGTGGTGTCCAGTATGAGATCCAGCCCATGGTGTAGCTTGCTCGTGCCAGAGAAAGACATAAAAACCTAGTCACCCAAGATCTGGAGGGAGGGTGCAGTCAGATC
>PVKH010048701.1:0-10174 GCA_004027955.1 Chaetophractus vellerosus | reverse complement strand
ACACATATTTGGTGATGGGAGATTCTCAGAGGGAAAGACACAGAGGGCAAGGCGCCCCTCCTCCCCTTTCTCTTCCCTCCCGGCAACCTTTTCTTAGCTGCACCTCCTCCCCCTCTCAGAATCTTAATGAGCAATTCTGGAAGAGTCCGGAAGGGCCTGGAGAAACCCCCGCATGCCTCAGTGCTGTAGAATGATTATGTATGTGTTTGTTTATTGTGCTTGCTTAGGTTGTGTTGTGAATTGCCACATGGTAAGTAGAGAAGCACGTTTGCTGTGTTTGTGTTGTAGTGCCAGAACCAGTGGCCGTGCAACAAGGCACAGACACACACAGAAAGCAAATGTTTTTGCTAACCTAAACCAGAGGGCAACGTTGAAAATAGCACCCCCTCTCTTTCTTTAAAAAAAAAAAGAGAGAGAGAGAGAAATTCTCAGCATGTGGGTTAAGAGACGCTGTTAGGTTCACATGTGACCACCTACTACTTTAAAAACACTCCTGCTTAATACTTTAAGTCAAGTTCAAGAGACCTGCGGATGTTTTGAAGTGTTACAGGGCAACTGCATGACTTGGTCTAGTTTTGAAGAGAAACTCTGGTTTGTTTCTCACGCTGCTAAAAGACCAAATAGGGGAGTGGATTTGGAAAATGTCCAAATTCAGAAGCAGCAGGGAAGAAAAAGAGGAAGAAGTGTGCTAGCCAGGAAGGCAGGGGAAGGGACCTGGGGAGTGGTTTCAGGGTACCTTTCCCCCCACCCGTCTAGTAGATGTGATGTTATCAAAATGAGTTCACCAACCTGAGAAACAGTTCTGTCATTATGGGAAAAAGAGGGAAATTTGAACATTTCTCAGATCTGAACTGAGGAATGGCTGGCATAAAGAAAGATACACAGAAACTCAAGTGACAGAGATGAAATGATGTCGATAGGGTTTCTTTTCCTTTGAATATGAAAATAATCAAGTATATAATGAAACAGGCCTAGTCGATCTTTTAAAACAATTGTCTGTTTTGCACAGCTCTGTTATTTTTGCTAAGACAGTTCTCAAAACTCTTTAAACATGGTACATAGAATTAGAAGTGTGTATATCGAGAATGTGTAGCACATAATGAAAGTGTCCCTTGGCTGAGGTGATGATTGTAGGTAGAAGATAGTTTCTTTTAAATCAAAATTGCGTTTAAGTGCTTGTGTGTGGTGTAAATTTAAGCCTGCAGTTGCTCTTTAATGGAAATTGAGAGGGGCGCAAAGGATGTTTCTGATGGGTGGCGCTTTAACAAAATAGAGCAGATCAATCGATTAGCTTTCCATGTGTATGCTGCTCAATTTATTCTGTACAATTTTTCCAGAAATTAAAAAGGTTACTGAGAGAACCATGTCCCCATTTCCAACTGAGCAATACTTATTACTGTAACAGTATTTCAATATTAAGCGAGCTTCAAGATAGTTCATCTTTCATTTTGAGTTCTGAATTTGAATCAGCATGAGAATGGCAGTGCAACAAGATAAGGTATAACTAACTGCAGACAGCTGAAGGGCTCCTAGGGAAGGTGTTGCTGAGAAGAATATCTGGGGCTGTTCCCAGTAACCTTGTTTACAGGGACATTTCAATTGCACCTAGAATTTTAGCAAGAGCCTGCCAGAGGTAGAGGGCTTATGTTTGAAACTGATCCTAAGTGTCTCTCTTTTTTTTTCCTCCTTCCCAGACATGCTATGAGACTTAACTGAACACTTAGGACAGAACTTTCCTGATGCCCCATGCCTTTTTCTAATACAAACAAATCCTTGGACTAGTGTGTCATAGGAAAGGCGGTTATTTAAAAGGTTCTCCTTTTGTTTACAGATGGGTCAATATGAGTAGCTTTTTAAAAAATGTCTTGTGTACTTGACTCTATTAAATGCAAAACAAATCATATCTGAGCAGGCTAAAATACGTCTTACAGATTGACCTATGAAAACGGTTTTAATTAGACATTGAAAATCTCATTACCCTAGTGAGGGGAATTTATGAGATAATATAGACATTTTGTATCAGCTTCACAATTTTTGGAAAACTGCGTGAGCAGAAAGATTTTGAGGGAAATGCCAAAAGCCACATTAATGAAGAAAAACACTGTTGAGATACTTCTGAATAATAGATAGCATATGTAATGGTCAACCACAAGATAAAATTTTTACACAGTATTTTTATGGCTTTAAATTGGCTGCATTGTAAACTAAGCTTACTACTCTATTAAGTCATTATACTTTTCAATTATTTAACATTTCTGGCCAGGCTATCTTCTGTGGTCTTTTTCTGTACATATCAGAAATGATATGTACAGTAGTAATTGTTTGTTGTTAGTGTGAGGACTTTGCTATGGCGCAAGGCTTAATTTTAACTTCTCAAGACAAATATTGCCGAGAATTCACAGACGGAAAAAATGTTATGGAAATAGCCCGAGTCCTCTGAGATGGGGTTAGCTACAGCATTGAAATGTACCTAATACAATGTGAGTTATTCTCACTAAGATACCTTGACAGTATCTGCCTTCTAGGTACTGTGCATTCGGAAATACTATATCTCCATTTAAATGCAGATCTCCCGTTTTCTCCTGGGAGCAGTTGGTGAATCTTTCAATTGAACTGTTGGTATGAGAATACCAACTGAAAATTTCTCTACGAACAATAGAGTCTGTCTTTTTGCAGTAATGATCACCAAGTTTTGTAATATTGTGATTTTCACTTATTCATTTAAAATGTGTTTTTAAATTCAAAATAACGCCCTGGGACCTCTTGCACGAACAAAAGAAGTTTTGTCTTGTCACTTCGTTGTCAGATTTCCAAAGCAGTGAAATACCACGGCTTTGCAAATCAGTTCTGAGGTTAGCTTTGGCATCCCGGTAGAGTAAGTGAGACTTAAGAATTCAGTGCAAGGAATTATGAGTAAGTTCTGCATCCTCTCACCCTCTCATGCTAGGAGATAGGGATGGGGCACTGTGGGAGAGCTTAAGGATCTTTCTCCAGAACAATTCTGGGTTATTTTCAACCTCGTTAGTTTATAGTAGTACTTTGTATTGGAATCAATGGTGGTGATGGTGGTCAAAGTAGTATCGGTTTTTCTAAAACAGTATATAGATACAGCCTTGTAGTTTGGGATTCTTGGTTTCAGGAAACTGGAAAAATCCTTACAAATCTCTAAAGGAAAAATAAGTGAAGTGAACATATTGATGATGTTATGACTAAGTGTGTCTTTATCATATAGATAGGGACCTTTTCTTTTTCTTGGAGATTAGATATCTTTTTTCAATTGTGTTATTTCCAGTTGTAAAAAGCCACTACCTCCTTAGCTTATATCCTCCATTGTATTGGATAGAAATCCCACTTTCCCCTCTCCCTCATACATATATAGCATATATAGAAATTTAGTAGGCTATTTATAGCATCTGCTGGATAACACCTGTAATAGCAAAGAATCACTTATTGTTAAATCATGCAGCTATTTATGTTTCTATTATGAAGGCTCCTTTATTCATTTAAACAAGGTAATGATCATAGCTATCTGAAAAGGGGGCTGCATGTGTCTGGATTCCCGTGGTGAAATGCAAGGCATTGGAGACTCAAGGATATTTTATTTATCTATGGATACTCATGGCTGTTCTTAGATGGTACACCTGCTAAACAACCTGGATAGGATTCTCAAAAGGATGTTAACTGACGAATTTGCTTATTTTACTTCCCTTATACAAGTGACTTATTTTTTTCCTAACTTGGCAATTAGGCATATAGTGATATTTTTTGAAGATTCAAAATTAGGATTCCAACTTTATATGCCACACAGCACAACTTTTATATTCCTATTTTTGATGGACACTTATGTGGTAGGATAAACAATATTTTCAGATATTTATGTTACCAGAGTAGCCCATTTATATTAAGGCTTACTCTAAGAGATATTAGAATAATACGGCTAATTTTATGACCAATATAATTTATATTCATGGCTACCTATTTTTATTGGCACAATTATAGATGGTGAAGCAAATTTCCATATATGTTAAATACTAACAGAAATAACTAACCTTTGTATAGTGTATTAGTGTTTATAACCATACATTATCCAATAAGCTGTTTTTTGGAGTAATATTTATTGCACAATCTTAGTTAAGAAGCCACTCACTTTTTACCAAGTGAATATTATATGAAAATAGATTCTTTTGTCAGTTTCCTCCCTGTCTTCCTACCTCTTCCCTTCCCTTGCTTCCTTTTTCACTTCCTTCCTTTTGTCTTCTTTCCTCCCCCATGGGGAAAAACATAATGGCATTTTTTGTTGTTGTTGTTGGAGCATGTATAATTACTTTTATCCTACATTTGTATAAAAAAAGAGATGTAACGAAGGAGCCTGATATGATTTTGGAATAATATTTTCTGCCCACCAGTGCTCTTGAGGAAAATGTAAGGTTGCAGACATCATTTCATGCCCTGGATGTTTCCAAACATAAATCAGGGAAATTGGTAGCAAGTTATAGTTCTCCTTAGAGACTATGGTCTATAGTAAACACAGGCTATATATTTTTTCCAAGTTATTATGTGTGAAGAGAAATACAAAGTCGGCCATTTAGACGAACAGTTCGATTCAGTTATTAGAATTTAATTTTCTATTTAATATGAACATTTAGTTTCCTAAGGTTGCAGAATTGAGACATCATGCCTGATGATCTTTTGGGCCAATCACTTCTTTAGGGCTAATGTCAGTCCTTAGCCAAAGATCAATCAAGATGGTATGCTAAACAAAGTTTACTGTACGATCTGGTTACCTGCTTCATCAGAGAAACACAGAGAACTTTTGTTTCCTCATTTTAAAAAATGAAAGTGTATGAAAAGGTCTCCATCTAGTCCTTGTGATTTTGAATTAAGCGATGATTAATAATGTATCAATCAATAATTATATTCCCATTTATTTCTTTTCTACAAACTAATTATTTACTTACGTATAGCCTCATGCCGTGGTTAGAAATATCATTACGTAGAAGTAGTAAGTGAACTCAGGGTCAATGGTTTGGAATGCAAGCCTCATGAAGTTTAGGGAGTCAAGTTTGCATTAAAACTTTTTCATTTGTAGGTCAATTATCAGATGTTCAAAACACACTTTTTTCACAGAAAGCAATCTTAAATGCTGATTGCTTTCTTAGCATAGACCATAAAAATCAATTGTTAGTTATTGTAGTGAAAGATTGTATATCAGTGCTGGAAAAAAATGTTAAAAAAACAGTTCTGTTATGATACAAGTGATAAACATAATATAAAGGCCATTAAGCTGAATGATAGTTTGTCATTTACCTAGAGTCTGGAGAGTTGGTGTTTAAGAGAAAGCACGTATAGCTGGACGTTAAAGAGATGGAAACTGATGCAGAGTTTCTGAAAGGAATTTTTAGAAACTTTCAAGATTTTTAGAGGCTAGTTGTAATATCTGTTACATCTAAGTTGATTTCAAAATAGATGGCTTTTCTTTCCCTTAAAATAGTGTAGCATTAGCACTGCTTCTAAGTTTATCACCTGTGATAAGATTTGTCGTTTTTTTTTTGACACACAAATTCATTGAAAAGCAGGAAAGAGAGGGAAAATCAAGAGAGAGAAAATTATTCCCTAAGGTAATTGGCCAAGATATGAGAAAAGAAAAGTTGAAGGTGTGTGTGTGTGTGTGTGTGTGTGTGTAAAAGGTAGACTGGCTCTGCTCTGCATTGAACTCAGCTGTGGGATGTGAAACCTAAAGGAAAAGAGGGAAAGGACCATACGCATGGTCACCCTTCAGGGAAAGTACAAGGTGTTCTGAGAGAAAGCTTTGCAATTAGACTTAGAGCACCCACGTTTAAACTGCTGCCGGGCCACTAACTGCCTGTATGATCTTGCGAAATTATTTAATTCTCTGAACATGTCTCCTCTGCAAAAATGTGAATAATAAAATCACCTACTTCTCAAGATAGTTGTGAGAATTGAGGGGCACTCACGGGTATAAAAGTGCTTGTAAACGGTCGAGTTACATAGTTTTAGGTGGTGAGGAAGAGTCATCGGGTCAGTTTTCTGTGCTGGCCATCAGCAAGTCTGATCAAATCCTAGGAGAATTTAACTCCAGAGTCTCTTTGGCTAGGCACATTTCTTGTCCACTGTGGACCAAACACTGTGGTGGATACTTATATATTACTTTCTTTAGGGAGGAAGCGGGAAATAGTATACTGTTGGCCTGTTGAATGTGTAAGATGCTAACAAGGCAATAATTTGAATGTATACAATGCCAGTACCTGAGGAGCATATTTACTTTGCCTTACAGATGGCCACAACTTGTGTAACTCAACAATTGAATGACTTTGGAAACAAAAACAATGTAGTCAGTAACTTGTTTTCTTTGTCCCCAACATTGTCTGTCCTTTGGGCTTTTGCCATTCCATAGATATAAACCAAAATTCCCTGGATTTTTGTTAAGGCCGAAGAAATCATTGTTTGGGATATAAATAATGATATAAATGATATTTTAAAAATTTTCAGGGTATTGTATTAGAACTAATTAATGTAATCTATCAATTGAACTTCAAGTTCCACTTTATGTATGATTCACTGATAAATGTCTAATCAATTCTTCCATCAGAACTAGACTACATTTCAAAGCATAAAATGAAGCAGATCAACAATTATTCAAGAGATTTGGGCTATTTGAACTGCCAATATATATTTTTAAAAACCCACACTAGATCAAAAGTCTGCTTGCATTCTTCCTGAGACTGGCTGTGTGCTTTGCTCTGATTCACAAGATAATGATCAACAGAACTCTACACTTTGTGATCTGTTAGACCTGGAAAACGGAGTGAACCCGGAATTCAAGAAATGCCCTAGGATCAAGTTGAACTTAAAAATAAATATTTAATTGCTTTCACAAAAATTCACTAGGGCTCAATATAAAAGAATGTATGCTAAACAAATGAAGAAAACATTCTTCATGTGGTTTAATTTTGAGTCATTAAAGTTTTTGACATTTACAATATCTTTTGGAAGTAATTGAGAATGTAGCATGAACACTGGAAGGCCACAGATAACCTCCAACATTTGCTGAAGATTTCTAGTTTCTTTTGGGGTTGACCAGCTTGAATTTCTTTTTATTAAAGACATAATATCTTTAGCATTAGCTTAGGTGTGCCAGAGAATGTCAAATAATTTTAAGATATAGTTCTTCCCTTTAAGGAACTTATACTTCATTTGGAGAGTACAATATACATCCTTGAACCTGTTAAGGTAATACAATCTAGAATTATGCAAAAAAAAATGCATGCTACACGGCCATTCATGGTCGAGTACTCTCTAGAGTACTAGTCAGAATCAGAAAACTTGGTTTGAGGTTCAGGCTGCTATTTATTAGCAGTGTGACCCTCACTTCTTTAATCTTTAGTTTTCTCTTTTGTAAATTGGGCATCATTTGGTCTCTCGCGTAGGACCGGTATGAGGATTAAATGAGACAAAGTATTTGAAAGTGTTTTTATACTTTATGATAGAGACTAACGTTTGTGGAACTGCACTCTCAATTGACTTTGTACCCCCAGTGTCTGGCACTACCTGGCACCACGAGGATGCCCAGTAAATGTTCATAAAGAGCGTTCATGCCAGTGGTTAAGAACTTGGCATAGGTTTTAAGGAAGTATAATCATTCCCCAACGATAAATAGTGTGGCCCAAATGAAAAGCAAAGGCCTTGGTTAATTCTCCAGTTGCCCAGGCAGCTCCCGGGCCAGCTTTCAGAGAAGTAGAAGAGAAGACTTCCCGGTGCTGCCTGACGCATTTAACGTGGCCTTTTGTTAAACTGTCTGATTTCTGCCCTTTGCAGTAAAACGCACACTAGCGAGAAAATACCATATAATATACCATAACCTAGACTTGTCATAGGTACGGAAGGGAAATGAAGGGCAGTGAGGGACTCACAGAAAACGAAGTGGTTAACCAGTGACTTGGATTAATGTTGCAACAGCTACCAACAGCCTCTCTCTGTCTCTCATTCTCACTTTCTCACTCCCTCTTTACTTTCACTCCCAGATTTGGCAGGGTCTAAGTTTTCCATTCGCTTCCATATTATGGGTGATAATAAAGGAAATCCAGCCCTGAACAGCATATTTCCACGTTCTTCACGGCTTGCTTGTCCTCTTAATAGCTCCATAGCTTTATTTATTATTACAGCAGGTTTTGCTGGAGCGAAGTTTTGTAGCTGCTCCGCCTTTTTAAATGAACTATAATAAAACGACCCCCAACAAAACAAATTTTATGAGTCGAGAAGCAGAATCTAGAATTAGGTACCCCATTACCCAATCCTATATGTTCTTTTCCTCAGTTTCTAGGCAAGGAGCACGAGAGGAGTCCAAACACTCAGCACAGGGTCAGAACATACTGTGGATTTAAAGGTTTGTATCAGAAACAGGGCGGAATACATTTCAAAAATCAGGATTCACTTTAAGAATTCGGTTAGAATACAGTCTGTAGTAGGACAGTACAGCTGAGGTATAGAAAACATTTGAGGTAAGTCCCGGGGATTCCTTACACTGTTGTCAAAGTCCAGCCGGCAACCGAGCTCGGTTCCCCAGGTACTGTGCTGACAAACCCGCGATGAAACCTGGTAGGGAGACACTTTCCAAACTCAGCCCTGACCTGCGGTAAGTCTGCTGGTTTGAATTGTGCGAAGTTGTCAAAGGTTGCCTTGCTCTCCAGCGCTTGGCACCAGCTCCGCTGAAATGTGATGCCATTGGTTTTCAGTGAAGGTTCCTTTCTGCAGGGCTGCAAACACAGATCAGCTGCTACTGTGTATACACTACCAGGGAGCAAATCAACCAGCACATTTAAAGCAGCCTTTTTAACCCTGAGACTTTCCAAGATCTCCTCTTCACGCAGGAAGTTTCCTTCTCTGTTGTCAGATTTAGCACCGTGCTCTTGTCATCAGATCCGAGCTAGGCTCCCTGCTGCACAGTAGAGAGGCTTCCTTAAGACATTTGTCCTTGAAACTGCACCAAACTCTTGGAAGAACCCAGAACGTGTAAGTATGTATGATTTAGGCAGCAGTGGTACAGGGCAAAGCTGCAATCAACCATTATACAGTATCCGATTAGCAGTGCAGGAGGGATTTTTCCGACGTTATATTACATTCATTTTCAATTCGTTCTGAGGAAACAAATCAATTCTAGCTTCTGATACAGTGACTTTGCAGTAGATGGGGTTGTAATATGTTAGCTTTAACTATTTGCTGTTCTCATTTAGCATTTAGATGTGACTGGTGGGACAATTATCATGGGCATTAAACTATAAAACTTCTAAATTTTTATTAGGAATTGTAATTATTGGTCATGTCCATCGTGAGAAACAAGTTAGCATTGGGAATGTTTTTAAAGAATTAACATAAATTCATAGACAATAGAATGAATTTGCACCATGCTTGCTTTCAATAAAACATTTTGGTTTGCAGTTTTAATTTCCTCGTAAAGAGCATTCCACTGAGATTTTGTCTTAATTGAATCCGACCCAGTGCTGTCTGTTTGGTGTTTTACTGTCTTGTATGTATTTGTTTAAGTTACTTTGCCGGGATTGCAGTCTGGTTAAATCTGTGTTCAGACACTATTTATATTCTAAGAACATTCAAGTGAAATACATGCTCACAAAAATGTTTCGGGGCGATGGATTTGTCGTAAAGGGTGGTCTTATTACCCTTGAAAGCTTTTTAGGTGCACAACATGGATGGCTGTCAGATGTAGACCACAGACTCAACCCTCTGAGCCCCTAAGTCGAAGCTCAGCTTGTCCACTTTTGTAACTCCAGCCAATAAAAGCCAGTGCCCCCTTTCCATCAATTTTTAATATGCAACAATATTTATGTTTATAAGATTAATTTCTCTCAGATTAGTCTGATTGATAGCTGGATTGTGGTTTCTTAAGAGCTTGCTCCCTGAAACCCACAGCAGAGCTGCATTCCATTTAACTAGTGAATGTAAAAACGAGTAACCATGGATTCAGCCACCACTAACTGCCAGTGCAATGACTTGTTGTAAACAATACAAATGAGCCAGGAGAGCAGAGGCAACCAGACATGAAATGATTTTAATAGAAATTACGGTAAAAGGTCATGTGATATGGTAACAGCTTCTGTTCAGTTTTAAAGGGAAAGTCTCTTTTCTTTTTTTTTTTTTT
>PVKH010048700.1:0-10174 GCA_004027955.1 Chaetophractus vellerosus | reverse complement strand
TCAGCCAGATCCTTGCTTCTTGTAAGCGAGGAAGTAGGGGAATCCAGTGAGCCTATATTGCGTATCTCTATTGCCAGCTCACACCATGGACTCTTAGCAACCTCTTCATTATTGGAAAGGGAGTCATCAGTACCCTTGAGTCCTGTTAGAGTAGAGAACCACCTCAGATATCCCATGTTTAAGACTCTGTTCCTCAAGACCCCACTCCTGGTACCAACTGTTCTGGTCAGGGTTCTCTCGGGAAACAGAATCAACACGAGATCTCTGTTAAAAATATAAGATTTTATAAGAGTCTCTCACGTGACTGTGAGGATACACAAGTCCAGTTTCTGCGGGCAGGCTGCAAACCAGGGGCTCCGATGAAAGACTGATGAAGGGTCCTCGATGAGTTTGCTCCGATGAAAGACTGATGAAGGGTCCTTGATGAGTTCCTGGGAGAAGTTCGCTCTCAAACGATGAGCTGGGAAATTCTCTCCGAATGTTGAAGTCAGTTCCCTTTTATAAGCAGTCAACTGAATGGATAACAGCATCATCCATTCTTCATCCAATCTTGCTGATTGATGCAGATGCAATTAGCCCAGGCTTGCTGGACCCAACAGCTGGGCACAATTACCTGGCCGAGTTGACACATTAGCCTAGCCATCACATATACTTTCTGCCCCTTTTCCATTCTCTTCTCCTTCTGGAACATTGATAATGTGTATGTTTGTGTTCTTCATATTATCATTCAGTTCCTGGACACCTTGTTCCATTTTTTCCATTCCTTTCTCTTTCTTTTATCCTGTCTTTACAAATTTAGATGTTTGGTCATCCAATTCACTAATTCTGTCCTCAACCAATTCAAGTCTCCTGATATATGCCTGTAATGTCATTTTAATCCCATCTGTTGTGTCTTTCATTCACATAAGCTCTGTTACATTTTTTTGCAGGTTTTCAAATTGTTCTTTGTGCCCACCAGTATCATCCTAGTATCTTTTATCTCTTTGTTTATATTTTCCTTCAACTCCTTGAGATGATTTTGGCATTTCTGTGGTTATCAATGATTAGTTGTCTTAAATCCTGTGTCTCATCAGGGTTTTTGGTTTGTTTCTTTGGCTTGATCACCTTTTTGTAATTTTTTTGGTGATGTCTAGTTATCTGATTGTGTTGGTGAATTTACTCTGGTGGTTCACTACTTTCTCTTACCTAGTCATTTTTTTTCTCAAGTTTTCTTTGATTTTTTGTTCAACTTATATTGAGTCTTTGAAATTATCCAGTTCAAGTTATCAAAATAAGGACAAGGACTCACTAATGGGGTATAGATGTCCTCCAAGGGGTCTGGAATCAAAGTTACTAAAGAGAATTTTTCCCCTTGCAGTTTCTTGGCCATTCAGCAGATTGTGCTCATTGGCAAATCTTTCTATTGAAGTGTTTCTGTCAAGCTTCACTTGCCCATCATTCTGGACTGGTCAGAACCAAGATTCAAAGTGGGGTTTGCTGAACAAACACACTGAAGAAAAACCATTCACTACCCTCAGCCTCACAATCTCCCTTCCCAGGGAGGAGGACTTCTGTTATTTCATCCAGGATGTTTCCCTTTAGGGTGGGAAATGAGTAACTGCTGCAGGGTATAGTAATTCATGGTTTTTGTTTCAGCTTCTTCTCCTTTCTGTCCCTCATGACATACTGCACTCTTCTTTTCTGTAGATCCACAAAGCAGCTCCCATGGACAGCATTTTGCCTTTCCTCAAAGTTTTGTGAAGAATTGATACCTGCCTATTTCATCCATGCCATCTTCCCAGATGTATCCCACAATGTACATTTTAATATTTTCAAATATGTAATCTAGTATTTATTCCCTGAGATTTCATCCAACTGGAGATAATGCAGAATTTTCTTTATTTTTCAGATCAATGTAAGGAATGTCTTTTTTATCTCAATTTTTAATCATTTTTTAGGATACATCAATTTACATAAATGTTAAACAGAAGTTTCAGGAGTACCCTTATGTCCCACCTCGCACACCTCCCAAAACCTCCCACGTATACATCTATCATCAGTGTGGCACAATACCTGTAATAGATATACACATTTGGGGCTTTGTCACAAAGCATGGCCCACAGTTCAGACTGTAGACCACCCTTTCTCCTACACAGTTCTCTATGATAAATGATGATATAAAATGGCCTATATCCTCCAATGCAACATCACCCAATACAATTCCCAAGTGACAAAAAAGTCTGCATATTACAACTGCCCTTCCTTGAACCTGCACCAAAAACATCCAATAGCCCCTGGCTCCATATAATTTTGTAATTTCTTACATTGAGTGAATCACAAATCTATAACAGGACACCAACAAGTCGATTCCCCCAATCCCAAGGAGTCTGGGATGGTGATTTCCCCTCCACTACCAAGTGAGAGGGGGCTTATATCCCATGGATACAATGGAAGAGATTATCCTGCCTGCAGGTACAAGCTCTTCATTGCCCAGGATAGCCGGTCATCCATCATCAACTCCCCACTAGGTGTCCTGGGTGAGTCCATTGAGTTGTAGAGTATGAGTTGCAGGTCCACAGATCCTCTGGAACAGTTGGCACATGGACAGCCCATAGTCTTTTGTCTCTGGAAGTACACCTAAAACTCTGGTATCAAATGCAGGTTTGAATAGACAACACTGATGGAACATGAGCAGTGAAGACAAGATTTGGTCAGTCTCTATCACTCTCAGGAGCAAGGGTCCAAATTAGGGCCCACTGGTAAGGCACCAAACTCTGGGGCTATCTGCCTAGATATAGCATGTGGATATCTCCAAAGCCCTCGGGAGACCCTCTGTTTGGGGTGATATCCATATTGGAAGCCTAGGAGCACCTACTGGGATCTGCATAAGTGTTACCAAAGGCTTGAATTGCTGACTCGATTTGAAGTCTCTTAGGGCTATGAAAATATTTTTCTTTAACATTTCCCCCTCTTATTTGAGGTCTTTTTCCAGTCATACTGTACATTAGCATTTGTTAGTAATCCCATGTTGCCAGGGCGGCTCATCCCCAGGAGTCATGTCCTATGCTGGGAGGCAGGTAATGCATTCATATGCTGAGTTTAGCTTAGAGAGAGGCCACATTTGAGCAACAAGGAGGCTCTCAAAAGGCAACTCTTAGGCACCCCATAACACTAGTCTGTTTCAATTTCAACAGCAAAGACTCATAAGGCTAGTCATTGATAACAAGGGCCCATCAATGGATCATCTTTCTTTGCCAGACACTTCCCCAGCACTTGAGGGGATGTTGCTACTCTCTTCGAAAATATGGCAGAGCTCTCCAAGATGGGAATTCAGTATTCTCTGATTTATTGAGTAATTCTTCATCCCGTGTCCATGTCCCATGAGCATTTGAACAATTATGCATGCGTTTTATGTATGTTCAGTTGGACTTCCTCCCATGTACCTCCTACCCTAACACCCCCCTAAAATGCTCCTCTCCCATCCCCATTGTGAACCTTCTGTGATCCATAGCCTCTTCAAAGTTGAAGCCATAACAACAGTCAATTTCAATGAAAAGGAAAATGAAATAATAATGATATTTAAATGTAAGAGTTAAAATATATGAGAACTTAAAAAATAAAAAGTAATTTTAAAAATTTTAACATAATAGAAAAAAAGAAAACAGGATATTATTAAAGGATTGGGTTATTTAAAAAATGTGAAAAAATAATTATATATATAACTTTTTTTCTGATTTTGCCTTGTTGGTGCAATATCTGGGTCTAGTCTATTTCATGGCACCTTCCACATCTGACTCTCAATCATCTCTCTATATTTCATTTGATTTTCAAAGAAGTTTTAGGTCACAGCAGAGTCATGCACAGAATACAAGACAATCTCATATACTCAAACTCCTCCTCCATTCCCCCCATACCAAAACCTTTTTGTATGTGGATGGCAGCACCAATAACTGATAGTGAAACATAGTTCCCCAACATTGTCATTGGTCCACATCAACGTCCACATTTTAGATCATACACTTTTATATATTTTGATGACTATCACCCTGGCCCATGTCCACCCCCACAAGGCAAAGGAAAACACTACCACAGACCTCAAAATGCCCCTGTTAGATCCACCCCACTCCTCCCCAAAACCCCCTGGCCCACAACAGTCCCCAGGTCGACTCCCCAGATGAGAGAATTCATAGATACATGCCACAGAGTGTCCTGGCTTACTGGTCCATCCCCTACCAGAACCATCCCTGCTCCCAAGAGTGTCCCTGAATATTTCTCAGTGAATCAGACATCCAAAAATAAGGATCCATCTCCCTCCCCCCACTGCATGGGATCTCCACCCACTGTCACAACACACCATTACAGGATGAACACTCCCAAACACCCCGAGCCCCCCCGGATATGCTCCCCTGAATGTCCCCCAAATCTCACCCCCAAGCTGTGACACCTCCCAACAATTCTGCAACAAGAGCACTCCCACCTCTTTGATATCAACCCCACCCACACATCCAAAGCATTCATTCAGTCACCCCTCTGCCCCCCATAAGCCTCCTGTGCTCTCCAACCTACTCCTACCAGTCCTACCTGCCAAAAACCCTGCACCACAAAACCCAACAATATCACAACCCACCTGTCCCGTCCCCACAACATGCAACCACAGTCCATCGCCTCAGCACAGGTTACATCCCTATGGATGATGACCCACTGCATTCTGTTCTCTTTCTCCTTCTTGTAAACCTATCTTTCAGGCCCTAGCTCTCTGGGACTGGTCAATTTTCTTAATTCATATCAGTGAGGTCATGTACACCTCATCCTTCAATGCCTGGCTTACTTCACCCAATATAAAGTCTTCAAGATTCATCCATGTTATCCCGTGTGTTAACACATTATTCCTTCTTACTGCTGAGTAGTATTCCATTGTATTTTGTTTATCCATTCATCTGTTGTCAGGCACCTGGGTTGATTCCAACTTTTGGCATTTGTGAACAATGCTGGTATGAACATTTGTGTACATATATTTGTTCATGTCTTTGCTTTCAATTCTTCTGGGTATATACCCAGCAGTGGAATCCCTGGATCATATGGAAGATCTATAGTTAGAGTTTTGAGGAAGTGCCATACTGTCCTCCACTGTGGCTGTACCTATTCACAATCCCAGCAGCACTGGATGTGGGTTCCCATTCCTCCACATCCTCTCCAAGATTTATAGTCTGCAGTTTAATGTAATAGCTGCCATTCTAATGGGTGTAAGATGGTATCTCATTGTAGTTTTGATTTGCATTTCTCTAATATCTAGAGATGTGGAACATTTTTCATGTGCATTTTAGCCATTTGTATTTCTTCCTTGGAGAACTGTCTTTTCGGGTCACTTGCCCATTTTTTAAATGGGTTGTTAGTCTTTCCTTTTTTGAAGTGTAGAATCTCGTTATATATGCAAGATATTAGGCTCATATAAGATATATGATCGCCAAATATTTTCTCCCATTGTGTAGCCTGCCTTTTTATTTTCTTGATAATATCCTTTGAGGTGCAAAACGTTTTAACTTTGAGGGGAACCCACTTATCTATTTTTTCTTTTGCTCTTCATGCTTTGAGTGTGAAGTCCATGAAACCATTTCTTATTACAAGGTCCTGTAGATGCTTCCCTATATTATCCTCCAAGGTTTTAATCATCTTGGCTCTTATATTTAGATCTTTGATCCACCTAGAGTTAATTTTCCTATAGGGTGTCAGATGGTGTTGCTTTCTCATTCTCTTGCATATGGATATCCAGTTCTCCATGCACCACTTCTTGAAGAACCATTCTCTCCACACTGAGTGGGCTTGGTGGACTTATAAAATATCAAGTGACTATATATGTGAAGATCTATATCAGAATTCTCAATTCAGTTCCACTGGTCAATGTGTCTATCCTTGTACCAATACCATGGAGTTTTCAAATCTGTAGCTTTGTACTATGTTTTGAAGTCAGGTAGTGTAATACCTGCAACTTCATTTTTCTTTTTCAATATGTCTATGGAAATTCAAGGCTTCATACTATTCCAAACATATTTTGTAATTATTTTTTCCAATTCCTTAAAAAATATGTACATCGATGTTCATAACAGCATTGTTCAAAATTGCCAAAAGTTGGAATCAACTGAGGTGCCCCAAAACAGATGAATGGATAAACAAAATGTGGTATTTACATACAATGGAATACTACTCAGCAGTAAGAAGGAACAAAGTGCTAACACATGGGATAACATGGATGAATCTTGAATACCTTATGTTGAGTGAAGCAAGCCAGACATTGAAGGATGAGTTGAACATGACGTCACTGATATGAATAAAGGAAATTGAGTAGTCTCTGAGAACTAAGATCTGAAAAATAATTTTAAAAGAAAGAGAAATTGAAAAGAAAGTAGTGGGACCTCATCCATAGGGACATAATCTATGGTGAGGTGATAGAGTGTAGTTGTGTGTTGGGGGAATGGGACAGGTGGGTGGTGATATTGTTGGGTTTTGTGGTGCAGGTTTGTTGGGTGGGAGGACTGGGAGGGACAGGTTGGAGAGCTCAGGATGCTTTTGTGGGATGGAAGGGGGACCGGATGAATGCTTGTGATGGGTGGCTGATGGTTTGAGTCTGAAGTGTTGGGAGTGTTCTTTTCACAGAGTGGAGGGGAGGTGTCACAGCTTGGGGGTAAGGGTTGGGGTATTCAGGGGGGTGTATTTGGGGGCCTCAGGGATGTGTGGGAGTGTTCTTTCTGTAGTGGTGTAGTGTGTCAGTGGGCGGAGAACATGCTTGGTCGGGGGAGGGAGATGTGCTCCCTATTTTTGTAGGTCTGTTTCACTCAGAAACAGATGGGGGGGCAACGCTGGAGCAGGGATGGTTCCCGGTGGGGGATGAACCAGTGAGCCAGGACACTCTGTGGCATGAAATTGTGGATCCTGTTGTCCGGACAATCAAGCCAAGGGGAAATTGTGGGAGATGAAGAGGTGGGCTAAGACACTCTGTGGCATGAATCTGTGAATCCTGTCAGCTGGGGAGTTGAACGGGGGGTGTTGTGGGCCCAAGGGTGGTGTGGAAGGATGGGGTGGATCGAATATAGGGTATTCGGTGGCCCGTTGAAATGTTTTCCATTGCCTTGCATTGGTGGATGTGGGAGACAGTGACAGGCATTAAAATTTATCAAGGTGTATGATCTAAATATGGACTTTGATGTGGACCAATGACAATGTTGGGGAACTATGCTTCACTATCTGTTTGTCAGTTATGTTGGTGCTGCCATCCACATAGAAAAAGGCTTTGGTATGGGGGGAATAGAGGATGAGGTTGAGTATATGAGTTTGCCTTGTATTCTATGTGTGACACGGCTGTGACCAAAACTTCTTTGAAAATTAAATGACAAATGGAGAGCTGCTTGACAGTGAGAAGAGGAAGGTGCCATGAAGCAGACTGGACACCAGATATGGCACCGACAAGGCACAGTCTGAAAAAAACAATTATACATATATATATTATTATTATTTACATTTTTGAATGCCCCAATCCTTTAATAAAATCTTGTTTTTCTTTTTCTATTTGCTTTAAATTTTCTAAAATTATTTTTTATTTTTAAGTTCTCCTATATTTTAACTCTTACATTTAAATACCATTATTATTTCATTTTCCTACTAATTGCAATTGGCTATTGTGATGGCTTCACCTGTGAAGACAGTATGGATCACAGAAAAGACACAATGGGTACAGAAGGGGATCATTGGTGGGTGGGTGTCAAGGTTGGGGGTGCATGGGAGGAAGCCCAAATGAACATACATAAAAGGCATACATAACTGTTCTAATGCTCATGGGACATGGTCATGGGGTGAAGTATTACTCAGTAAATGGGAGAACACTGAATTCCCATCTTGGAGAGCTCTGCCATATTTTCCAGAAGAGTAGCAACATCCCCCTGAGTGCAGGGGCAGTGTCTGGCAAAGGAGGATGATCCATTGATGGGCTCTTGTTATTGATGACTAGCCTTATGAGCCATTGCTGTTGAAATTGAAATAGCCTAGTGTAAACGGTTGCCTTAGAGTTGCCTCTGAGAACCTCCTTGTTGCTCAAATGTGGACTCTCTCTAAGCCAAACTCAGAATATGAATGCATTACTTTCTTCCCAGAATAGGACATGACTCACAGGGTTGAGCCTCCCTGGCAAGGAGGGATTTCTAACAAATGCAAATGAGCAGTATGACTGGAAAAAGACTTTGAATAAAAGGGGGAAATGGTAAAGACAAATGGGCTCATAGGGCCAAGAGACTTCAAAGTGAGTTGGGAAGTCAGCCCATAGGTAACACCTATGAAGATCCCAGTAGGACCTCCTAGACTTCCAATATGGATATCACTCCAAACAGAGGCCCTCCTGAGGGCTTTGGAGATATCCAGTTCCTATATCAGGGCAGATAGCCCCAGAGCTTGGAGCCTTACCAGTGGGACCTAATTTGGAATCCTTGCTCCTGGCTGTGACAGAGTCTGACCAAAATATGTCTTCACTGCACGTGGTCAACCTGTCCCTTCTATTTAACCCTATATTTGATGAGAGAATTTTAGGTGTACTTCCATAGACTGGAGACTGTGGGCTGTGCATGTGCCAAGTGGGTCCAGAGACCCTATGGACCTGCCTCTCATACTCTACAACTCAATGTGCTCACCCAGGACACCTAGTTGGGAGTTGTTGATTTACTATGGCTATGCTTGGGAATGGAGAGAGCATGCAGTTTCAGGCAGGATAATCTCTTCCATCATATCCATGGGATATAAGCCCCCTCTCACTTGGTGGTGTAGGGGACATCACCATCCCAGACTCCACAGGATTGGGGGAAGAACTATGGACTACAATGGACTTGTTGGTGTCCTGCTATAGAATTGTGATATATGCAATGGAAGAAATTGCATAATTATGTGGAGCCAGGGTACTGGACACTTTGGGGGCAGGGAGAGGGAAGGGAAATTGTAATGCAGGGTTTTTTGGGACTTGGGAATTGTCATGAGTGATGTTTCAATGGAAGGTGTAGCCCATTTTGTATCATCATATATCATGTGTAATTTTGTCGGAGAGAGGGTCGTCTAAAGACTGAACTGTGATCTATGCTTGATGGCAAAGCCCCAAAATATGTATATCTATCACAGTCATTATGCCACACTGATGAGGGATGTGTATGTGGGAGGTTGTGGCTGGTATGGGGGTGGCATATGGGTACACCTGGAATTTCTGTGTAATATTTATGTAAACAATTTATTCTAAAAATATATATAGATATATAAAAAATTAAAAATAAATAAATAAATAAAAAAGTAGAACACAGTGATGTGTTTTACAGAAAGGCCAATTAAATGACTGTTTTTGCTGTTTCATTATCAACACCATAAGAAGTAAAAATGAGGATCTAATCACACATAAAAAAATACTGTGTAAATTTTTATTGGAATTGCATTAAATCTGTAGATTAGTTTTGATAGAATGGACATCTTGATGATATTTAGTCTTCCTATCCATGAACAGGGGACATTCTTCCATTTATTTAAGTCTTCTTTGATTTCTTTTAACAATGTAGTGTAGTTTTCTCCATACAAGTCCTTTACATCTTTAGGTAAATTTAATCCTAGGTATTTGATTCTTTTTTTACTATTGTAAATGGTAATGTTTTCTTGATTTCCTCCTCAGATTGCTCATTGTTGGTGTACAGAAATACTTCTTTTTCAACATTGATCTTATAGCCTGCAATGGCTCTGAACTCCTTTATACATTTTAGCAGCTTCATTATAGATTTCTTGGGGTTTTCTAAGTATAGGATCATGTCGTCTTCAAATAATGAAATTTTTACTTCTTCCTTTCTAATTTGGATGCATTTTATATCTTTTTCTTGCCTCAGTGCTCTAGCAAGTACATCTAGGACAATGTTAAATAAGAGTGGTGATAGTGGACGTCCTTGTCTTGTTCCTGATCTCAGACAGAAGGCTTTAGGATTTCCCCATTGAAGATGATGTTAGCTTTGGGTTTTTCATATATACCTTTTGTCATGTTCAGAAAGTTACCTTCTATTCCTATTTTTGCAGTGTTTTAATCAGGAAAGTGTGTTGTATTCTGTCGAATGCATTTTCTGCATATCTAGAGAGGACCATGTGATTTTTTCTTTCAATCTGTTTATGTGGTGTATTTTTTTAAAAGATTTAT
>PVKH010048699.1:0-10177 GCA_004027955.1 Chaetophractus vellerosus | reverse complement strand
TATTGTGCTTTACTGTGCTTCGCAGATATTACTTTATTTTACAAATTTAAGGTTTGTGGCAACCCTGTGTCAAGCAAGTCTATCGATGCCATTTATCCAACAGCATGTGCTCACTTTGTTTTCTACAATAAGTAAAATGCTATAAAACAGCTTTGCACACTACAGAGAAATCAGGAAGAGTCAATCGATGCAGTAAACTTCAATATTGTCTTATTTTAAGAAATTGCCACAACCGCCCCAACCTCCAGCAACCGCCACCCTGATCAGTCAGTGGCCATCAACATCGAGGCAAGACCCTCCGCCAGCAAAAAGATTACGGCTTGATGAAGGCTCAGATGATGGTTAGCAATTTTAGCAATAAGGGAATTTTAATTAAGGTATGTACATTTTTTAGACATGATGCTATTGCACACTTAATAGACTGCAGTATAGTGTAAACATAACTTTTATATGCACTTGGAAACCAAAAAATTCATGTGACTCACTTTATTGCAATATTTGCCTTATTGGCGGTGGTCTGGAACCAAACCTGCACTATCTATGAAGTACGCCTGTACTTGGAAAGAAATGTGCTAAAATTTTGGAGTTGATATTTGTGACTGTTATAAAATAGCATCATATAAGAAGTTTTTTGAAAATGTTGTATCTCAGCTACAAGCGAAGATGTGCTCCCAACACCTGTGTTTGATCAAAAAGCTAACCCCATTGGTGAAAACTATATTGATAACAAATATGCATAGAAAGTTTAAATAAATATACTTCATTATATATGAGAGTGGGAAAATAAGAGAAATGTATTTTGAATGTGATGTTGAGTGCATGTATAATTTTGACTATGAGACTGAAAACTTTGTATGCAATTTTAACTGTGTTTTGAATGTGATTTTGAGTATGATTTTGAATGTGGTTGTGATTATGCATATAAGTTTAAATACGTGTACATTAAATGTAGATAGACATATATATCTGCATCCATAGGTATTCATATTAACTTTAAAAAGTTTTAGAACTTCTTATTGAGAGAATAGAGTCAATTTTCATTTGGTCATGATACAAGAAATAAAACAAAATAAAGTTCCTATGGCTAAGAGATTTAAAAAGGAGTTGGGAGGTCATTCTGGAGGTTACTCTTAGGCATGTCTCAGCCAGATATTACAAACTGCCAAGGTATGCAAAGCCTCAGACAACAATGTTTCTCAAAACCCTAAGGACATGTGGACACCGTAAACCACAAGATTAAAAACCCCATTAACCATACAGCCTAAAGGACAATTATAGAGCCCCAAATATCCACCAACCACGAACTTGTGTAACCTTCTTTTCCTATAAAAGCCCTTGCCTGGAAATCAAAGATGGCACATGATTTGGGTTGTTACCTGAATCTGTGCTCCCCAAATTGCAGTTCTATGACCCCAAATACATACCTTCATTGCCTTGCAGTTTAATTTGTTATTCCTCAGTTGGCAGGCATATACAGCAGTATGCCATTTAATAAAGACCCTAGAAATAGCTTCTGCTTGAGAGGAGAGACAGGGAAGGGGGTCAGCCTCAAGACCACAGAAACAGAGAACTGAAAACACTGCAAAATCATGAACTTCCTTGAATCTCTCAGAGAGCCGAGCACAGCAAACTAACTCCAAACCTAAGGAGAGACAGGGAGGTTCAGGATGCTAGACCTGGGATATTGACAAAAGGAATTCAGGTAAAATGGCTGGCAGATGGGGGGCTCTGTGTGGACTGGCAGAAGAGGGGATGACCCTGGGGCCCACAAAGTTCAAAGAAGTACACACCTTCTTTCAAGCTCTTTATCAACAAAACCCTTGAAGAGAATCTGGGAAAGGGTCCCTCATGGTGGAGATGCAGGAAAAAGGAAGAGAAGCTTGCGTCACTGTAGGACGGGCACAAAGCTCTCCCCTCCCTGCTTCCCTACCTCCCTGCAGAGCACAAGTCCTATCTGAGGGTGAAGGTGGGGAAAGAAGGGTGGTAAATACCCCGTCCTAAGGACACGGACAGAGGGCCACTGTGTCTAAGGAAGGGGTCAAAACCAGATTCTAGGTCCAGAACCACAGCCCAAGGAGGGCAGGACTGAGGGACAAGCCCACCTGAGCTGAGGACTAACCAGAGCAAAGGAGAGGCCAGCAAGCATCGAGTACAAATAATGTGGAATATTGCCTGAGAGATACAAGAACCTAGACAGAGGACCTCCCTGAGGCACAGCACAGAGAGAGCTGAGGTTTTAGCAAACATTGAGAGAAAACCTTTGTTTTACTTTCCCAGCTCTCTATGAAAAATACACAGTGGGTTTGGTTAACAATGGGAATTTACTGCCTCGCTGTTGGAAGCTAGAAAGCTTGATTCCTCTCCAGTCAGTAGCATTAGGGAAGGCTGGCAATACTTGGGGTCCCTTGGCTTTCCTGTCACATAACGATGTCCTCTCCTTTCTCTTCTGGGTACCAGCTGACTTCCAGCTTCCCAATCCTCCTTGTGGCTTTCTCTTTTATAAAGCCTCCAGTAATAGAATTAAGATCCAGTTCGTCACCCTTTAATTAAAAATAACATCTTCAAAAGATCCTATTTACAATGGGTTCACACCCATTGGAATGGGATTAAGATTAAGAACTTGTGTTTTTACTGGAGTATAAAATTCAACCTACCATACCCTTAGACAAATTACCCCACCCCAAACACAAAGTAGCATCAGAGGCTTTGAAGCCTGTAGTACACAGCAGTTCATCGTGGAGAGCAATACCTCGAACACAGCCCAAATCCTGACTACATTAGCCAAACCCCACACTATCACGGGACCTAGCAGAGCAAAAGGCATTCCCATACCCAGGCACACAGCCATTTATTTCATTTGTCTGTAGTCCTACCCTAGATGTATTGCTTTCAGCAAAATAAATAACAGGAATAAACACATAAGCACATAACAAAAAAGCCTCAATGTACATGGAGCAAGAACAGACCATCTTAAAGGAGAAACAGAAAAATAAGTGATTATAACTGGAGAGTTCAACACTTCTCAGTAATCAACAGAATAATCAGACAGAAAACAAACAAGAACATAGAAGGCCTGAGCAATAAAATTTTGTAGACACACAACAGCACAATGCATGTTATTTTCAAGTGTACATGGAATATCCACCAAGATAGCTCATACTAGAAAGACTATGAAGCCAAGCTTAAAATGTTTAAAAGAATAGAAATAATACAAAGGTATAAGGACTATATCTGAGTTAAACTGGAAACAGTAACAAGAAAGCTTTTCTGGAAATTTCCCAAATATTTAGAAAACTAACACACTTTTAAACAATCAATGGGTGAGAAGGAAAGTTACAAAATATACTTTGAATGAAACAGAAATAACATATTTTTAAGCAAAAATGAAAATTCAAGATATCAAAATTTATGGAATTCACCTAAAGCAGTGCTTAGAAGAAAAATCCTAATATTAAATTCACATTTTAGAAAAAAAGAAGAGTCTCAAATCTGTAATCAAAGTTTTCCCTCTTAAGGACCTGAAAAAGGAAGAGCAAGAAAAAGGAAAGAAATAAAAAGGGTAAGAGCAGAAATCAAGAAAATTGAAAACAGAAGAGTTATAGAGGAAATAAATCAATGAAACAAAAAGTTGGTTAGTTGAAAAATCAATAAAAGATCAAAAAAGCTCTAGTTCTACTGGCCAAGAAAAAAAGAGCAGAAACATGAATTATCAGTAACAGCTATGATAGAGGAAACATCGATCTCCTGTAGAACCACAGCTATTAAAAAGAAAATAATGGGGCAAGGATTCTGGTCGACCGAGACACTCCAGGGTGTTTCTGCCAAGAATATTTCAACAAGCAGCAAAATCTGGCAGAGCAAACTTCATCAAAACTTCAGGAAACAGTTAAAAGGTTTCAGTAGCCAGGCCAGGGATGAGACAGAAAATGAAGCTTTAAAAACAGTAAGAGAAGCTTATGGTTCCCTTGCAGGCCACTTCCCCAGCCCCTTCCTGCTGTGGTGTGGAGCCAGCCTGCAGTCCCATTGTGGGTCCCTGGCCCTGTTCCAGAGGGAGCAGAGTAACTCCTAAGTGCATACTAAAGTGCATGTATGTGCTTGCCAATCTATTGGGTGGCAGCCTAAAAGACTGAACCAGCAATCTACCCTACCAGATTGCCCTGCAGAAGGGTACAGCTTGCAGATATATAAAGTAGTTTAAGAAGCAATTAAGTGACAACAACCTGAGGCAAAGGATTACTGGCTCTAAGACATACAATTGTGCATCCAGGAAGGGGGGGGGCATTCTAGCTCATAGGGAATGGAGAGGGCTATCAGATTCCTATAAAAGGGGAATTCATAAGGCCAGGAATGAGCACAGGCTTAGTAAAGACACAGGCTCAGAAAAGACAGAAAGGATCCTGTACTTCACTTTTGTCTTGGGTTGATTTTTGTAATAAGAGGGCTAAACCTTAAGGAAAGCATCAGCTGATGGAGAGCCAATTTGCAAGCACCTGTGACAGGTGTTTTCTTGCTTTGCTTTTTTGTTGCTGTTACTACTTGGCTTTTTAGGGAATCTCTATCATATCACTAGCTGGATACAATGATAAGGAACAGACAGCTCTGGAACACATAAAAATATTAAGTTGTCCAGCATGCAACAAAAAATTGTAAGACAGAGGATTAGGGGAGTTTGGTGGTGTAGCCAGCTCCAGGAATCAGTCCCTCCACCAGAACAACTATTAGATACATTGGAACTGTCTGAATCAAATATTATGAAACTCTAGAATCCAGTAGAATACTGTGCAGCATCCAGGGAAGAGTGGGAGAAAGAGGCTGGTCAATTTCAATAAACACCAGTGATTTCCACTGTCCATGTGGCAGCAAACATTCCCAATCCCCGAAACTCATGGAGGGCAGCAGTGAGGTACTGGCACAGCTTCATAGTGCCAGAGTGGGACATAAAGACACAGTTCCCCGCAAGATCTGGGAGTATACAGCCTGAGGTTTGAGCACAGATCACTGCTGTTGCTTAGCTATTTCAGATAACTGGGGGCCAAGCTCTGAGGGCCATTATTATTCCAAACTGCCCCAGTCAAAGGCAATAGAGGGCATTAAAGAGAAAAACTTTCTCAGAGCTGTGGAGAACAAATGAAGGGCTGCATTTGTTGGGCAGATGCTAAGACAATAAAACACAGCTTTGGGACACTGTGGGAGAAGCTGTTGGCACCCTTCCTGACCCTTTCCTCAATCACTCTGTGAGAAATTTGGAGCAGCTCTCTTTTTGTGGACCTCTGGCCTTGTTTCATCTGTGAAAGACTGACCTGGGAAATTCCTCTCTAACACGCCCCCACCATCCAGAAATTTCCCTCTAGGAAAAAGCAGCTTGAGAATGTGAAAGCAGTATATGAAACAATTGAATCAGGTGGTCTGGGACAAAGGGTTACCTGCATTAAGTCCTGCAGAGGAATAACTGGCAGAGGGAGAAGTTCTGATTCCTAGGGAGTAGAGGGGGAGTTCATGTTACTATATGCAGGGGAAATCCTAAGGCCACTAGCAAGCAAATATGCAGGCCAATAAATACCTACCTACCTATATACATACATACATACATACATACATACATACATACATACATACATAAAACAGTCCAAAAAGACAGAGAAGATCTTGCCCTTTGCTTTTTGCTTTGGGCTGACCTTCTGGATAGGAAAGCTGAACTCTAAAGTAGAACACAAGCCAATATAAATCCAATTTGGAAAGATTGTGATTTGCTTGGGTTGGCTTGGAGTTTTTAGCTCCTGACAGTCGAGAAAATCTCTGTCTTACCACTAGCTGGATACAAAATAAAAAAATGGACATCTCAGGGAATAAATCCCAGAGTTGACATTTTAAAATGTACAGCATGTAAAAAATATTACAAGACAAAGAAACAGAAGAGGATAAAAATCTAGAAAACATCAAAAGAGAAGATCCGGTTGTACGCATACCAAACAAAGACTTCTAAAAAATGATCTTCAATATGCTCAAGAAGATGAAGGAAAATACATAAAAAGAGCTAAAGGATATCAGGAAAACAATGAATAAACAATATAAGAATCTCCAGCAGATTGGAGCTGGCAGAAGAAAGAACCAGTGAATCGAATGTGATATAATTGAAATGAGCCAGCCTGAGGAGCAGAGAGTAAAAAGATTTCTAAAAAGGCAAAACAGGTTAACAGACCTATGGGATACCATCAAGCAGACCACTTTTAACCTCATGGTAACCACAAAGAAAACAAATGAAAAATATATCCAGAAAGAAACGAGAAGGGACTCCACACAGTACAGAACAAAAAATCAAATAACTTTGAAAGCAAGCATTAATGGAAAAATTGAGGGACAAAAAAGGTATAAGAGTTACAAAGACTAAATAGCAACATAGTAGAAGAAAGCTCTGGATTATCAGTAGTTACTATTGAATGTAAATAGATGAAACTTGTCACTCAAAAATTAGAGATTGTAAGAATGGATTTTAAAAAGCATGCCATAGCTATATTTTGTTTACAAGAGACTCATCTTAAATTCAAAGATATAACTCAGTTGAAATTGAAAAGATTGATAAAAAGCATGCTATGTAAGTATTAACCAAAAGAGAGTTGGGGTAGCTATACTAATTACAGATAAAATAGACTTTAATTCAAAAACTATTATGAAGGACAAAGAAGGAAATTATATACTGAAAAGACAAAATAACAAAAGGACAAAACAATTATAAATATATATGCACCTACGAGCAAAGCCTCAAAATATATGAAGCAAATATTAACAGATTTGAAGGGAGAAATAGACAGTTCTACATTAAAAAGAGGAGATGTTAATACACTATATTCAATAACGGATAGAACAACTAGGCAGGAAATCAATAAGGAAATAGAAGACTTGAGAGAACTCCTCTATACTAACTAGACTTAACAGACATATAGAACACTTCCCCACAGCAGCAGAATACACATTCTTCTCCAGTGAATATAGATCACTTTCTGTGACAGACCATTTCTTAAAGTGAGAAAACAAGTCTCAGTATATACAGAAATATTGAAATCTTATGTATCTACTCTGACCGCAACAGAAGGACTCTAGAAATCAATAATGGGAAGGACAAGATGGAAAATTTACAGATATGTGGAAATATATAAGACAAATAGGATATGATGACTTATCTAATGGAACAAGGTAAAAATTCAAAAGCTATCAATGGGGAACTGGCTGTGACTCAATTGGTTGGGCTCTGGTTTACCACATGGGAGGCCCCAGGTTGGGTTCCCGGGGCCTCCTGGTGAAGGCAAGCCGCTGTGCGGTAAGCTGACGCAGCAGGGGGAGGCAAGCAGACACAGAAAAATGCAAAAGCAAATGAACACAGTGAGCACAAGCAGCAAGGGGGGATATATAAATAAATAAAATCTTTTAAAAAAGCTATCAATGAAGAAGAAAAGGCTTTGGACATACTGGACAAAGACAAAAAAATCTTCAAAGTACTAAAAGAGATAAAGGAATACAAAGAAATATTAAAGGATATCAGGAAAATGATGAATGAACGATATGAAAATCTTGATAGACAAATTTTTAAAAGGAAGCAAACAGAAATACTATTGTTGAAGATCACAATAACTGAAATGAAAAAATCCTTATACAGCTTCAGGATCAGATTGAATCTGACATAAGAAAGAACCGGTGAACTCTAAGAGAAGACAGTAGACATGATTCAGACTGAGGAGCAGAAAGAAAAAAGAATGAGACAAAGTGAACAGTGCCCGATGGAACCATATAACACCACCAAGCATGCCAATATATTCATTATCAGAGCCCAAAAGAAGAAAGACAAAAAAGGCAAAGGGAATATTCAAAGAAATGATGGCAGAAAAGTCCCCCAATATAATGAAAGTCATGAATGTTCACATTCAAGAAGCCCAATTAACCCAAAACAGAAAAACTAGAAGAGATGCATATCTAAACATATAGTAGTCAAACTGGAAATGCCAAGGACAAGGAGAGAGTTATGAAAGCTGCAAGAAGAAAGGAATCTGTTATATACAAGGGAGTGCTCGAAAGATTAAGTACTAATTTTTCATCAGAAACCCTGGAGGCAATAAGGCAGTGGGATGAAATATTTAAGGTGCTAAAAGAAAGTAATTGCTAAGACATGCCCAGATAAACAGATGCAGAGGCGGTTTGTCACCACTAGACCTGCCCTACAATGATGCCAACGGGAGTTCATCAGACTGAAAATAAAGGGCACCAGACAGTGGATTGAAGAAACATAAAGAAATAAAGAACACCAGTAAAGGTAACTAAATGGATAATTATAAATGTCAGTACTATTGTACTTTTTGGTATATAACTCCACCTTTTACTTTTTACACGTTCTAAAATGCAAATGCAGAAATGGTGGTCATAAATCTACAGTTGGAACATACAATGTATAAAGATATAATTTGTAACATGTACAGAAAAAGGTGGGGGACAGAGGAGAATAGGAAAAGTGTTTGTGTATGCAATTGAATTTAAGTTGGTATCACTTGAAACATGATTGTTATAGATTTAGGGTGTTAAATTTAAGCCCCATGGTAATTACAAAGAAAATAACTGAAATATATACATATTTCAATGAGGAAAGACTCAATATGGTGCACAAAAAAATCAAATATATGAAAGTAGGCATTAATGGAAGAATTGAGGGACAAAAAAAAGTGTAAGACTTGAAAAGATTCTATAGTAAAATGGTAGAAGAAAGCCCTGAATTATGAGTAGTTACTTTAAATGTAACTCCCCAGTAAAATGGCAGAGGTTGGTAGAATGTATAAAAAAGCATTACCTAACTATATGTTGTCTACAAAAAACTCACCTTAAATTCCAAGACAGAAGTAAGTTGAAATTGAAAGGATGGGGAAAAATATGCCATGCAAATAGCAACCAAAAACAGAGCTGGGGTAGGTATATAAATATCAGCTAAAATAGACTTGAATTCAAAACCTGTTAGGACAGACAAGAAGGTCTGGATAAAACAGTCAATTCAACAAGAAGACATAGCAATTATAAATATATATTCACCTAAAAATGCCTCAAAATATATAAGCAAATATTGACAGATTTGAAAGGAGAAATTAATTTTTCTAAATTAATAGTAGGATATTTCAATATTTCACTTTCAATAATGGATAGAATAGGCAGAAGATCAATAAGGAAAGAGAAGACTTGAACAATACTATTTACCAATGAAAACTAACAGACACATATAAAACACTTCAATCAACAGCAGCAGAATACACATTCTTCTCTAGTGCACATGGGTCATTCTCCAGGACAGACCATGTGTTAGGTCACAAAACAAGACTCAACCAATTTAAAAATACTTAAATTGTTCAATCTATCTTCTCCAACCCCAGTGGAATGAACCTATAAATCAATAACAGAAGAAGAACTTGAAAGTTCACAGATAAGTGGAAATAAAACAGCACACTCAAACAGCCAATAGGTCAAAGATGAAACCACAAGGTAGATTCAAAAATATCTTGAGGTAAATAAACAACATTCTAAAACAAGGAGGCAGAAAAGGCAATGCTGAGGAAAATTTATATCTCTAAATGCTTACATTAAAAAGGAAAAAAAAAACTCAAATCAGAGACCTAACCTCAGAACTGGAGGATCTAGAAAAAAGTGAACAAACTAAACCCAAGGAAGCACAAGGAAGGAATCAACAAAAATTAGACTTGAAATAAATGAAATACAGAGTAAAAAGACAATAGAGAGAATAAACAAAACCAAAAGTAGGTTCTTCAAAAAGATGAATAAAATGAGCAAAACTTTTCCTAGACTGGCAAAGGAAAAAAGAGAGAAGAAAAATAATTCAAATAAAAATGAATTAGGGGCATTACTACCAAACTCACAGAAATATGAAGAATTGCATGCTAACAAATGTGATAACTGAGATGAAACAGACAAATTCCTAGAAACACATATACTACTGTGATGGCTAGGCTAATGTGTCAACTCGGCCAGGTAATTGTGCCCAGCTGTTGGGTCCAGCAAGCCTGGGGCTAATTGCATCTGCATCAATCAGCAAGATTGGATGAAGAATGGATGACGCTGTTATCCATTCAGTTGACTGCTTATAAAAGGGAACTGATTTCAAGATTCGGAGAGAATTTCCCAGCTCATCCTT
>PVKH010048698.1:0-10175 GCA_004027955.1 Chaetophractus vellerosus | reverse complement strand
GAGAGATGCAAAGCATAGAGAGCCTCATGGTCTACAGCTGAACTCGTGAAGGAAACAGAAGCTAAGCCCGGAGAGAAACGCAGCCCCGGGAATAGAGGAACCCGGAAGCCTGAACCCTGGAGACGTCGGCAGCTATCTTGCTCCAACACGTGGACTTTGGTGAGGGAAGAAATTTATGCTTTGTGGCCTGGTAACTGTAAGCTTCTACCCCAAATAAATACCCTTTATAAAGACCGACCAATCTTTGGTATATTTCAAAAGGCACGCCTGTGGCTGACCAAAACACATGCTAAGAAGTTTGGTCATTATCCAAAAGGCAAAGATTCAGAGGAGGAATGCAATAAAAGATATTAGAAAGTGGAGGGAAATGGTCAATTTGTGTTCTAGAAAGATCCCTCTGAGAAAGGAGAGTGTGAGAGAGCCTGGTGACAAGGAAACCTGTTGGAAATCAATTATAGGAGTCCAAGCAAGAGACCCAGGCATTGGTAGTGCAAAGAAGCCATCAGGTTCAAGAGATATTTTAGCTATAGTTTGGATTTGGGGATATTTGGGTGTAGATGAGGCAATGGGAAAATGCAGAATGGTCCAAGGGTTCTGACCTGCAAGTGAATGGTGATGCCATTAGCTAAGAAAGGGAAGAGAACACTGATAGTCCCAGTTTTGTAATATGGTTCTACTTCCTTTCTTTTAAAATCCTATATGTAAACAGAGAAGCAAAGCCATTTGGGTGAAAAAAGTGATGTTTTATGTTCTATTCACATTAACTCTTGAGAACACAGAAAGCAATTATCAGTTGGAGAGTATGTATTAAGCATACAAATTTTATGAGAGTGACTTTGTAAATATAATAATTTATGACAATATTGCATTCTGGCACTTCAAACTTTCAGTTCTGCATTTTTAATTGAGACCAGACAGTTTTACGGGAATAGAAAGTAAACTTTCAGGAAAACTTCATGAGTTGCTTTAATATCATTATGTTATACAATTATACATTCTTATACTATTATTTCAAAGTTCTTCCAGTTATTCTTAGGGAAAGATAACTTAAAAATAACCCAATGATTAAGAAAGCATCTATCAATGAGTATTTCTACATGCTAAGTCAATTTTTTCAGAGTCTATGGAAGTTGGGAGAGTTTTAGTCTGCTTGATATTAGAACTATAAAACCAAGAAACTTAAAACATGTAAAAGGGGTAAGATATTGTCTAGTCTTACCCTTTTATGTAACAGATAAGGAACCTGAGAATCATGGGAGTTGACTGACACCACGGTCTAAGCCAGTGGGCTTTCTTAATCATCTGTGTGGTATAGTTAGAAAGGGAAAATTATTACAAATCAAAAGAAATATATCTCAGTCCTTGCTCTGACACAAGCCATGTGTTCTAGAACAAACCATTTAATTATGATACCCAGTTTCACAGGATTATTGTGAAGAATAAATGCAATGATGTACATAAAAACTGTGTAAATTATAAAGCACTAAAAAATATGACAGATTATATTTGTAGAGTAAATCTTCACCTACAATTTAATGAAACAAACTAGCATTTATTGAGCAGCTGCTCTCCCCCACGATCTTTTTTGTATGCTATTTCATTTTATATCAACCCTTGAAGTAGATGCTATTTTCCAGTTTTATAGATTGAAAAATCAGTGAAGTACAGAGACTCTAAATCGCCTCTTTTTCACCATACTTCAAATGAGTCGGGGGGTGGGGTGGGTACCAGGATTAATAAATACATCTGCTTGGTAATAACTTTACCAGTGGACTTTCTTCTGCTACTTAATGCTTCTGGCAGTCATAAAAGAGAAAACCATTCCCCGCATTTGGGATAGCTTAGATGAGGAAGAATGAGGGCTAGGAGACAGGAAGAACCTACTGGACTGGAATGTTGACATGAATTCTATTCCATTTCACATGAGACAGGAGTACACAGCACAAGGTTTTGTAATCCACGTCAGAAGCGGGGCTAGATGAAGACTTGAGGACACTCAGGAAGGATGATAAGTTGCTCATTCAGGTAGGTTTATAATTGGTGCCCGTCACATTTTTATTCTTTAAATATTTGCTAAAGAAGGGAGAAGGAAGAAGCCAGGTGTGGGGATCAATCTCTCCTATCTTGTCTAGAAAAAGTAAGTTTTTCCAAACTTGCATGCTTCTTGTAGTAAAAGAAAATCACTGGAACAAGCCAGAGAAATTTAGCTTGCACTTGTATGTGTGCCTGCCCCCAAATGTAGTGGAAGTGGGGTAGGGATGACGTTCCTTCCTCATTTTCAGTTACTCTAGGAGAGGAGATTGGATAGATACATTTTAGTTGAGTGGCCCATTGATAATTCACCACCTCTCATAGATCAGTGCTCCAACACCTCCTTGTCTCACCCTTAATTCAGCTCTTGTCAACAACTTTTAAGTTGATCTAGACCGTGTAATGGAGAGATAGTGGAGGTTTGTGAGCAGAGTGGTGTGAAAGAGGCATGCCAGGTGATTTTAAAGTGCAACGCTGGGCGAGTTAGGATAGAGAGAAAATGGAAGCTGAGAGAGCAGCCATGCAGATCTGACTCGGAGTCATGAATAGGACTGAAATGGAAAGAAACAAAACAACAAACAAAAAACTCTGAATTTTAGACTTCGTTCTTTCTCTTACTAGAAAGGTGATTTTAAGAAAAGCTCTTAACATCTTTTTATCAGTTTTAACATCTGAAACCCAGGGATTTTTATGTAGCATTTGGTATAAACACAGTTATAGTGCTAACCATGTAGCAAGGATTAGGCACTTTGAATATTAACTTATTTAATCCTCATAACAACTCTGAGGTAAGAACTGTTATTACTCCATTTTGCAGATTAGGAAACTGAGGTATAGAAAGTTAGGTTATATAGCTAATAAGTGGCAGAGATGGAATTGGAACCCTGGACATCTGTTTCCGGAATCTTAGTCTTAACCTTTCCACTAAGATACTTAGCAAATCTACAGAATTGCTGTGAGGATTAAGTGAAACAATTTAGTCTTCCAAAAGACAATTTATCTTAAGAGGCTTACCCATCATTTTCAACATCCTGAGTTTCATGGACTCCTTTGAAAATTTGGTGAAGTCATAGACACTTTGCCAGAAAAATACACAACTGTACATAACATTAAAATTTGCCTCCCATTTCTGAGGTTTCACAGACAGACCTCTAGAAATTTATTCATGGACATCACATTTTAAAAAGCCTGAAAAACACAGGTGAGCCTCCTTAACCTCAGTCTCTTCTAGCCAGAAGTAAGAAAATGAAAATATAGTGATCTACTTCCCAGCTACCCAGTTCTAAGGTCTGAGAGACTAACATGTAATTTGAGAATGAATTCTATCCCACTTTGGATTGCTAAACTATATCTTATTCAGAAGTCTTAGTTTAACTTTTCTTTATGATATATAGTCACAGCTAAAAGGGGAGTGAAAAAACAGAGTTTGGCCAAAGTCTTTATCTTTGTGGAATCCAAAATACTTGAAAAATAGTTTGATAGGGTTGGTGTCATTTAGCCATCCTTAGTGCTAAAAATCAGATCTTGTCATTTTTCATTGATTCTTTTTTTTTACCTCAATTGTTCCTTACATCCCTTCTTCATTAGAGAGCATTGGGAGAGGTAAAGGATGGCACTATTCAAGACCGTATGGTCTTTGCAAGTTGCACATTTCACTATTTTGTCCTTCTTTTTAAAGTTCTAACAAAGGTTTATCAAGTTACTTGAACCGCCATTGTGATTCAAATCAACAAGTTGGAAAGAGAAAATCTACTGAACAATTTATTGTGGCTTGTGACAGTTATTTATATTGTTCTCAGCAGTTACTATAAACCCTCATGGTTTACCACTGATTACTAAGACCAGAACAGAAAAGAAAGCAAATGCATTGTCAGTTTTGTTTAATTTCCAGTCAGTTTTTCTCGTATCACCCAGTTAGTCAAAACTATTGACCAGTGATGGTCAATGAGATGATCCACAGAAGGACTTTTGTCCTTTGAGGGAAACATCACTAAGTAATACTGAGATGGTGGTAGGATTATGATATTTATTCAAAATTAGGTATTTTTCCTGTCAACCATTATAGCAAAAGAAAGAATTATGAAACAGTGGATTTGCTTGGCTCAAAGAATGTCTCAGATTCTCCAATATGTTAGTTTTGCCTCTACCACACCTTGACAGGAGCAACTTCATTCATTCATTCACTCATTAATTCAATGCATATATACTAAGTATAATACTTTAGAGAAGGGATTGACAGAATTTTTCTGTAAAGGGCCAGTTAGTAAATGTTTTAGATTTTGCCAGGGTGGGGGTGGGGAGTAGGGGAAGTATGAGGTTTCTATTGTAAACACCATATTCTGCAGTTGTAGTGTGAAAGCAACCATAAACAATGCTTAAATACTGGGTATGGATATGTTCCAATAAAATTTTATTTGCCAAAACAGGTACCCATTGACTGCAGGCCGTTGTTTGCAACCCCTGCTTTAAATAAGTAGATACTTAGTTTCTGCCTAGGATGCAGTGTTGTTTAAAACATTAACTTAGGGTCAAGTTCACATTCTCCTCGGAAGAAATACAAGTCAGTTTTTTTCAATTCTGTAAAATCATGGCTGCCTTGACATAAATTCTTCCATTTTCATTTTTACACTCATAAAAATTAAGAATTTCAAAATAACATAGAGATGTCAATATTTTCTTCATGAATAAATAGGCAGTTTAACCCAAATTCTGGTGTTTTCTAAAGCTCTGCTTAGCACATTTCTCAAACTGAACAAAAACAGAAACATATTTTAAAAGAAATGAAAGTAAGATGAATTTAAAGGAAAATTAAAAGGCCATGAGCATTAGTACAACTGTGCAAAAATTAAATAATTCCTTCAAAAATGTTTATTCCACTATCAAATTTAGTATATCAAAGATCTTTTTGGAACAGAGATTACAGTACTTTTATGAGTTCAACTGATAAAGCAAATAAATTATTTGGCAGGTACAATTTATTGGCAGAAAATGAGAATATTTTGCAAAGATCTTTTTTTTTTTTAACATGAACAATGCTGTTCCTCTTTGCTACATTCCTGCCATAATTTTATGTAAAACCAGCTCCCTCTAGTGATGATAATTATGTTTTTCACTAAGAAGCTAAAAGGCTTTCTTGACAATTCATGCAAAAGACTTTGGAAATGAATCTAAAAATATGTGCCTGAGGAGATCAACCATTATTGCAAAGAAGATAAAAATTCTCATAACTTCCTAAACCATTCTTTAACAGTCTTTCTGAACTTGCTACTATTTCAAAAACACGGTAATCTGGGGAATGTCCTAAGAGTCCTCTTCTTCTTTTTCCTTTGGTTATTGGAAAAGGGAAGTCCAGACAAATGAATTGACCTTTTTTTTACATTCAGTGGGAATCAGTTAACAAATTTTTAAAACTCCTTTTAAGAAATGAATTAAGGCAAAAATATGAAGTTTTAAATGGCAATTTCTTCATATAAATTTACATATAGTCCTTTTAAATCTGCACTTTTAGCGTGCATTTTTTTTTATGTTACTGAGGATGAGTATTTAAATGTGTAACTTGAGCAATGCAAACATCAGACAGCTGTGGGAAAAGTGGACTCCTCACTGAACTGCTCAAGTTAAGCTGTGGTTTCTATGATATAAGTCAACTGTTGGTAACTTTTTCTGTAAAGGGTCAGAGAAAGTCTCTGTCACAACTGTTCAGCTCTGATGTCAAAGCATGAAAGCGGCCATAAATAATACATAGATAAATTAATATGGCTGTCTTTATTAAAAGATAACTATCCAAAAAGGATAAAATCATGACTCTTATGCAGATATAAAAAATGAACACGTGTTAAGGATTTTATTTCATTTATATGAGGGACCTAGGCAAATGTTATAACTGATTCAAAAGAAAGTGAGCAAGCACAAATTTATATGGAGTAAAGAGATTGAATTATAAATGGAGGCAAAACTTTTTGCAGAAGGGATTTGGCAGTCATTCAAAATTTCCTGGACAGGACAGAGTTTGCATATCTACCAGTCACCTATAACTTACAAAGAATTGCGAAGAAGCTCAAATAAAATGAAGGGCTACATTATGATAACCCGGAAGAATATTCTACATATTTTTCAATGGGAGCACAATGTTTTCAATAAAACCTTATTGATAGAAAATGAAATTTGAATTTTATATAATTTTCAAGTCAGAAAATAATATATATCTTTTGATTTTTTTTGAGCCATTTAAAATGTAAAAACCGGGCCGGCTGGATAGCCCAGTGGCTAGGGCGCCGGCATACCACATGGGAGGCCCCGGGTTCGGTTCCCGGGGACCTCTCCTAGCGGGCAGACCGCCTTGAGAATGGCAAGCCGCCATGGGCTGGCCAGAGCCGCCGTGGGCAGGGCAAAAAGCTGCCACGGACAGGGCAAGAGCCGCCACGGGCAGGGCAGGTCGCCCGCGAATGGAGTACAGCCAGCCACCCGCGAACTGAGAGCCGGCCGTGAATGGAAGCCGAAGCCGCCCACAAGCGGGGAAAGCCGCGCCTGCACAGAGACCAGTCTCAGCGTGTCGCCGCAGAGGGGGGGAAGGGGAGATATGTAATAAAATAAATAAATCTTAAAAAAAAATGTAAAAACCATTCTTAATTAGCAGGCAGTACAAAAGCAGGTGGTGAGCTGAAGTTGACCCTGGTCATAGTGGGCTGATCCTGGACCTCTGATTGTAGAGAGTGCATTTTCTCAAATAGGAAAACACTAAGTATATCATGAAGCAAGAAAGAGTACAAAAAGTAAATCCACAAACCAAACTATTTTTGAATGAATCATCTCACTGGTCCTTTTAGGATCAACTAAAGATATTAAGACTAGTAATATTTATGGCCAATTTTAAAAACGTTTTGCCTGTATTCACACATATAATAATAATAGCACACCTTAAACATAAAAGATGATCAATTTCAATCAATTATAAAATGCAAAATAAAACTACACTGAGGTAGCATTTTTACCTGTCACATTGGCAAACATTAAAAAGTAGGACAATGCATTCTGTTGGGGAGGTTGTAGGTATTCTCATTCATTACTGTTGCTGGCAGAAATTAAACAGGTACAACTCTTGCAGAAGGTGTGGAAGGGAATTTGACAGTATTAGTAAAACTACATTTGCATTTATGTTTTGACTCAGCAATCTCACTTCTAGGAATTTACCCTGAAGATCTACCCTCTAAAAATAAAACTTACATATGTGTGATAGTACCCATTGCAGTGTGATTTGTAATTGCAAGATATTAGAAAGAATATAATTGTCCATTCATAGGAGAGAGGTTGAATAAACCATGGTATATCTATAAAATGAAGTACTATGTAGCTTTGAAAAAGAGTGATGAAGAACTCTGATGAACTGATATGGAATGATTTCCAAAAATATTAAGTGAAAGAAAACACAAAGCAACTAAAGAGTATCTATACATGCTAACTTTTGTGTAAGAAAGACAGAAATAAGAAAATATACATGTAACTGCTCATTTGGGCAAAAATTTGGGCAAAAATAAACAAAATTAAGAAACAAATGAGATCAGTTACCTACAGGAAACAGATAAGAAATGGTATAAAGGATGGGAGGAAAAAATGGAGTAAAAGTGATGGGAGTTGACATTTACCTGAATATAAGATTTTGGATATTTTTTTCAACCATGTTATGTTTCACATAAATGGGAAAAACCTAAATATCAAATACAAATAGAGTAA
The DNA here is from genome assembly GCA_004027955.1 of Chaetophractus vellerosus. Lineage (NCBI taxonomy): Eukaryota > Metazoa > Chordata > Mammalia > Cingulata > Chlamyphoridae > Chaetophractus > Chaetophractus vellerosus. The sequence continues at coordinate 2,414 of PVKH010048698.1, read as the reverse complement.
GCAAGTCTAACTCTATTGATGAAAAATAAAATGCACTGCAGAGGGGTAAAATATAAAACAAAGAACTAACTTAACAACTGAGCGCAGTAATTTGAAATATAACTTCAAGTTAAAAATGAAAAGAACTAAAAACTAATATTGAATTCTAGTTATTGGATTTGCTTTTCATAGTGGCATGAGTTATCAGTTCTGAAATTACTTAATGTGTATTATAAGATTGAGCAAATAGACAAATATATTGTGTGGGATTGAGGTGTTTCCATATCAGAAGAAAGGGGGAAGACCAGAATTAATATTGTTTAGGTAGATTGACATTTGAGCTATCAGAATGAACTCATTGCTTTTAATATGTAAATTGAAATTTTATATATTATAGATAGATGATAGACATAGATAGATAGATAGATAGTTACGTGTATGTATATTTGTTTCCTACTGTACTCTGAGACTACTTGGGTTTAATGAGCTGTGATAATGATTAGATAGATGGATAGTTAGATAATAGATAGAGTGTGTGTGTATGGGGTATTTAATTCCTACTGTCCTCTAGAGGACCTAGGTATAATGACCTCCCAGTAGAAATGAAATTACTTAGTGCCACATCTTGGTTTCTAAATACCGTTCTCCACTAAAAGGAACCACTCCTTGGAGAATAGCTGATTCGATGTCAACATGTCAAATAGCCACAGGAGTTCAGTTTTAAGTGGCTCCTCCTGGCTAATACAGGCCAATTTGAGCAAAAAATAAAATGACTGTCCCAAATGTAACCTCTTAATAATATTGGACTCTATGAGTCCATACAAATATAAACACCATCAAAACCCCACAAGTATGTAAAGGGGAGAAAGGAAAAACTCTTCCATATAGTAGAATGCCAGCTAATAAATATAAAAGTAATGATTGAATAAAAAATCATTTTGTCATCCATCATAGTAATAATTGATTCAAGCAAGAGTCATCAATGGAAGTTAAACCATGAGGAAAATTTTGATAATCCATAGAATAGTTACATGTTGAGAATGTATCCCCTCATAAATTATTAATTACAAGTGGAAAAAGAGTAACTTTACAGTAGAGAAACTTGGGATATACCACTTTCACCGAGTGATTAAAGTTAACATCATCAATAATGTGATAAATAGATTTCATGTACCTACTGATCCGATACATTGAGAAGGACACATTGTTTTTATTTATATAAAATGTATAACCTGAATCTATTCATGGGGAAACATCACATAAGCTCAAGTTAACAATCATCCTACAAAACATCTGGCTTCTAACCTTTTAAAGTGTCAATGTCATGAGACAAAAAAAAGGCTAAGGAACTGTTTCAGACCAAAGGAGACTAAAGAGACATGACAGCTAAAGGCAACTTGTAATCCTGGACTGGATCCTGGACCAGGAGAACAATTTTTTTCTGTTTGCTAATAAATGTCATTCATGGAACAATTGATGAAATTTGAATAAGGTCTATATATTTGATAATAGTACTGTGTTGATGATAATGCCTTGATTTTGGATACTTGGACTGAAGTTATTTAAGAAATGGGCCTTATTTACAGGAAATGCATATTGAATTATATAGTGGAAGGGGGACGTTATGTGTATAATATACTCTCAGAAAGGTCAGGAAAAATATGTCTGTCTATCTACCTGTCTAATCTGTCTATATCTATCTAAAGAGAGCAAGAAAGAAGAAAGAGAATGAGAAAGCAAATGTGGCAACATGTTAATATTTGAATCTGAGTGTGAGGTTATATGGTAGTTTTTAAGATAATTTTTGCAACTTTTCTGTAAGTCTGAAAATATTTGAAAATAAAAAATATTAAAGTCTCTTTTGTGTCACTTAGAAAGCTCTCAGCTGCAAATTAGCAGATAACCCAACTAAAGTAATATGAAGAATAAAGAACTTTTTATCTCATAAAACAAGAATTCCAGAAATGCAGGGTTGCACAATCTTATAGCACATTCGTGTCACCCAGAACCTGATTTCCTTCCTTCTTTCTGCTCTGTCAGCAACATCCCTTTGTTCACAATTTTGCCGTAGCTGTTCCAGGAATCACCTGCTCCCACAAAGCTAGAAAATTCTACAATGCTCCAGAAGACTTCCTTTATATGCCATTGGCAAGAGTTGTGTCACCAATCATTTGAAAGGAGCAGGCAATTATCACGATTGACTTAGATCTATCAAAATTGATCTCTAAGGCTAGGGAAGTGGGCATGAAATCTATGACTTCCAATACCTCATTCTTCTGGCAAGAAAGAAGTAGGAGTTTAGGCAGATCCTTTCTGTTGATTCCTTAACTCATTTATAAACTATAGTATTCATTGCTGTGTTTATCCTCTATCAACTCTCAGTAAGCCTAATTCAGTTTGTTTTGTTTTGTTTTGTTTTTCTCCTAACATTGGAA